>ML179538.1:68057-78512 GCA_004369135.1 Dendrothele bispora CBS 962.96
CTAACCTCCTAGACGGTCAGCAGTCCTCTTTCAAGCTGCCAATCAGTGGGTTTACCAATTAGAAAATAGTCAGGCATACCTCGAACCACGTGGTTACTAAACATACATAGATAACCTGTTAGGACTAGTGATATGAAGTGTGGTCAAATTCAGAAAAGTAACCTCGTCAAAACATTGACTTCGTGTTTTCCGAACCCTGAGTCTCGTTTAGGTACTATTATTTCAACATGACTAATTTTTTTTTACCCTCTTAGAAACCGAATAGTGCTATTATGCGGCACGCTTTTAAGAGCGTAAAAATTCACAGTTATAACGCTGATGCTCACGGCTATAACATAGAATATTCCCCTTATATTCCTGACATCACTCGGGACTCGACAGTCAGTTTCACGCTATATCGATGATTTCGATCTATACCACTTTACTGTAGCCTAATAATAACTAAGTTACAATAATACCGGATACGATCAGAGCTCTAACATTTTTGGAAGCTATTACTGAACCCTGACTACAACCATTGATGGCTATAGCCCTCCTTGTCGTACAGCCTGCGAGCTGAACATATATAACAGTGCTAAGATTCCCTTCCCCTTTACAATGCTTGCCCTTAGCTTGGAAGCCGAACTACGGCTCAACGGTGTTTCGCGCGGTGTATTGCTAGATGAATGACTAGTGTCTGATGCAGACCCGATCCTCATTGGTACGTTTATCACTAGCTACCTTTAGATCTTCCTGGCTAGCACCTCCACATATATTTGGCGGATGGGTACATTTTGTAGGTGATTCTAACCGTTATTAACTGCTGTATTTCCCATGTTGCCTCAACGGTGGAACTAGTTCCCCATTTTCGACATTTATAACCTCAGATCTTACCTAGCCGCAGGATGACTATGTGACGCCTCCTAGCTCTTATAGTATTGAGCCTGCGTTTCGACATCTTGCCCGCTGGTATTCAAGGCTATAGCACTGGGTTTCTTAGTCTACATTTCTTGCTAACTTGCCAACGCTAGCTCATACTAGCTGATATTGCATCTTTCACTTATAAGACTTTGTTACATCATAATACGTGCCTGCTCATGATATAGCTCATCCTGATATGGGTCAAAACCATGATCGCGTACCTGATCCTGTAAATTTATAGCTCAGTGTTTCGTGTTAAAATAGTCTTAATTAGAGGTCTTGCGCAGAGCCAACCAATGCCACGTGTGGCTTTGTCAGCATGTGCATGTCCATTGGCTGTGGTTGGTTGCACAAGCCAACCGTTCGATATTTTGCTCATTAGTGGCCTTAGAGTTGACAATACATTCTGTAATGGTAGGAACATGGTATATACTACAGTACATAACCTTGTAATACCACGTCTGCTCTTAATGTCCGCTGAAACACCAGGAATCACACCATGGGCAAGAGTGTTGTCAAACTAGCAAAAATCCATGACACCGAGATTCCTTGAGGATGGTAAGTGACAAGCATGGCCAATGAAGCTTTCATGGACAGAATACATTGTTTACAACAATGATAAGAGGGGAAAGGATGAGTCGAGAGGCTGGACTTTGACAAGAGACAATGTTTGAGGTTGAGTGATGACAACAGCGGTTCTGGTTGGGGAAACAGTTAGAAAATAACAATGGGACATAATGCTATCACATACCAGAGTGCCCGTTGATCAAACATGCCCGTGCTTCTCAAGAATGTCCGTGATACCTCCAAGCAGTTACAGCACCTGACAGCTGGTCCGTTAACCATCTTCTTCCCATGTAAAAGGTGCATTCATAACTTGAACAAGCAGCTAGAATAACGTGTGTACTCTGGCATTATAGGCACCCTATTAGACTTCCATCTTAGGGTGAACTTTGAGCTACCAAATGATACCTAAGTGGATATAATCCCTGGAATATCCTCCAGTATGAGGAATTCCCCATGCTTTTCTCAAGGAATTCCCTTCAATTGTTGGGGAAATCCCTGTTCCTGGGATTCTTGAAGGAATACAAATATAGCTTAATGCAGCTTAACTTGAGGCCATTCCCGGGATTCAAAGGAATTCCCCACTCTTCCAGGAAGTCCCTGTGGGGAATTCCTTGGAGGGAATTCCACTGTTGAAGCAGAACACCTAGGGAATTCCTTAAGGCAAGCGAGGGAATCCCTCAGCCAGGAATTCCCCTAAAGCATAAAAGGAATTCCCTGTCTCAAGGAATTCCACAAATTTCCCCAAGGAATTCCCTAGTCTGAGGAATTCCTTGAGAGAGGGAATTCCTTTAGGTGAGGAATTCCTTGAAATAGGGAATTCCTTTAGGTGAGGAATTCCTTGAGGTAGGGAATTCCTTTGGGTGAGGAATTCCTTGACCCAAAAGGAATTCCTTGGGTCAAGGAACTCCTTAGGTCGAGGAATTCCCTAAGTGCCCCTGAGGGATTTCCTGAACAGTGAGTTTCTTGGCACCACTCAGCAAGGAATTCCATCGGGCAAGCAAACAAGGAATTCCTTCACCTTAACTAACGAGGTATTCCCTCACTCACTTCACAAGAGACCCCTTCGTGGATTAAGATAACCCATGTCAGTCATGGAGGAATTCCTTCACTCGAACTTTCTACCGACCCCAAAACAAGTATCTTATATTAATAATTCTCATAATGTAACCAGCTTTCACAACCCGCACGATAGTAAAAAACCAAATACACTTTATTTCATGCATGACTTTCTGCATGCTAACACAAACGGCATTGAGATGTCTATATACAAACATAGTAACTATCGCATAACAAGATAAAATGGCTACTTCTTTTGAATCTTCTTGAAGTCTGCCCGGGTGTACGATTTTGCATGAGAGGAAGCGGGAAGCGGGTTGGAAGTGGAGGTCTTCTTCTTCTTTCTGCTCGGCTGCATCTCGTCACCCCCGTCATCCTCACCCTTCCTCTTTTTGTTCCCACTTGGGCCAGCTTGCGTCAAGTCCTTTCCACGAGAGGGAGGATGACTAGAAGATGTGGCGACATTCTTTTGACGATGTTTCTCCACAAAGTTGCTCACTACACTTCCTGCATTGGTGATGAACCTTTTAGATGAAGTCGGGGCTAAACGAGGTTTTGTAGGGTGAGCTGTGGTTGTAGTTTGGGAAGTAACGGACTTGGAGGGGTGATACACCGGCTGTTTGCCCTTGCGATTCGCCAAAGGCTTACGCTCAGTGAGGTCGGAGTCGGAGTCGGAGTCGGATTCTTGAATGTCGTTTGAGCCTTTCTGGTCCTCCTCCTCTTCCGAGTCGACTGTCTGGATGACGGCGGTACCCAGCTGTTTTTTGGAGGAGGGTAATTGAGCGCGTTGCGGCAGACGAGAAGCTGGAGGGGGCATAAAGTTTTCTTCATCGTCGGTGTCACTTTCTCCGTCATTTCGTAAAGGTTTTTGACGCCGAGATGGTTGTACATCGTCGGTGTCGTCACTGTCATCTTCCATGATGTGAGTAGGGGGTTGTTTTGACCCAGAAGAAACAGCAGCAGGGGTAGGTTTATTCGGGCGGCGGCGAGTTGGAGCAGTTTCGGGTTGTTCTTCATGATCGTTGTCGTTATTGTCGTCGTCGTCGTCATTGAGTAAGTGATCTTTGAGAATGTCACGAACACGCAACACCTCATTACCTTCATCATCGACGATGAGTGGAACATCTCCTTCATCAACCTCCCCGTTAGTTTCTTCTTCCGTCCATGCCTCTATGTAAGGTCCTTCGAATCCTTGGTCCAAAATCTTCTCATCGGCCTTCGTCAGACTTTCTTCCCTCTTTGCGGCTGCTTTCCAATAACGAACTCAACTCTTCATCCATTTGACCAAAACCGGTTTGCTGAAGGACTTGATGTTTTCGACGAGACCATCTGCTTTAGGACCAATGCCTGGAAGGCCGGCCGGCCACTCTTTCACCCGAACGTGATTGCTACGTGCATGGGAGCCAAAGCCTTTCCAGCGCATCTTAGAACAAGTACCGTTCGTCGCCAGCTCTGGAAACAAAACCAAATCAGATGAGAAAGAATAGGGGATTCTTATTATATACACATACTGAGATCCACACCCCATGCTCTCGGCATGAGGCTGCGCAGATTGGTGAGGTCGTCAGGTTGAGCATCGTATAGCGAAATGATCTGCACGATGTCCTCGTCCCGCTCCTCCACTCTACCCTGCTCTTCCTCGCTACGCGCGACCACTAGTAGGGCGGAGTGAACTTTGAGTTGCTTCGTGAACGCGACCTTTTGAGTTTTCATGACCTCCTTGTACTCGGGACCGTAGCCAGTGAACTTGGAGCGATTGTAATTATTGAGATCGTGAATCTCAGCCATGACTACAAAATCGTTGGCCTCGTAAAGAACTCGTTGCTGTATTCGTGCCGTTAGATCATTATCAATAAACTATACAAAGAAACACATACCAATTTATTAACCTCCCTCACAGCTTTATTCAACATTCTCAACGTGGATCCTCCCTTTCGTTCACGGTCAGCCTCTATTTGCTCCTCTCGATTCCGCTGATACCATTCAGTATATTTCCGCATAGCAAGACGACGGAGGTCCACGCGTTGCCACTCATGACCAAGAGCCTTTTTGAGTTTGTTCTCATATACTGCGGCGAGCCGTTGAACGAATTGCTCGCGTGATTCTAAATGAACAATATGAGAGAAGAGTACGAATAAACTATGAAAACAATAAGCTCACCATCAGGCCTTTTTTGCCAGCCTTTCTCAATACACATATACGCCTGAAAACAGTTCCAAGTAGAAGGTTGGCGTTTACTGGAATAGGATTGGCCGGATGCATCGAAAAGTTCTTGAGGGCGTCTACCATATTGACGCGCAAGGGAGTAGATTTTGGTCGTGAAGTCATACGTAGCGTGGTCAAGTTCCTTGAGACACTCGTTAGGAAGGGGACCGGGTTTCAGAGGATACTCTTCAGCATCAGGTTCAAAGGCCGGATCTTCGGGATCATGTAGCTCGTCTCCGGAATCTTCCTCGAGCTCGTCACTTGTATCCTTGACAGCGACGGTTTTTCCTTTATTCTTGCCGGGTACCTTGGCTTTCTTGACTTTCGCACTGTCCTTGGGTTTCTTGGCTTTGGGGACAGGCTTCTGCGTTGGAGGTGTCTTCTTTAGAGGTGTCTTCGACGTCTTCTTGGACTTGGAGGATGATGGTTGGTCGGAAGACTTCGTACGACGATTCTCGACATTCTCTACCATTTGATCATCGTCGTCCTCAACGACAGCGTCGACGTTATGGTCGCTGTTGACGTTAACGTTAACGCCGACGTTGTCGTCGTCGTCGAAGTTAACGTTGTCGTCGTCGTTGTATACTCATAGCTGGGTGTAAAACGAGAGTACGCAACGAAAGTACGCTACAACATAACCATAACTTATATTTACTCACTATGTACGGTGCAAGTACGAAAGAAAGAGAGAGGGCGTGTGAAAGTGTCGGTAGACTCGTGACATAGTCCACCGGCAGGCCATCAATTTGTAGAGGCCTTGTCTGGACCCAGCCACATGACATGGGTCCAGACAAGGCCTCTACAAATTGATGGCCTGCCGGTGGACTATGTCACGAGTCTACCGACACTTTCACACGCCCTCTCTCTTTCCATCTCACCGTCACCACCGTCAGCTTTACGGCTCCGACGCCAACTTCGGTGAGTATCTTTGACCTTTAGGTAGTGTACTGTACAATAGTATTAGTCGTAAGTAATAAGAAGAATCAAAAAAAAATTAGAACATGCGTGAAATATACTCCTCTACGCCGAAAAGTAGTGTTGGAACCCATAAGATGGAAACATGGCGGGAATCTACTTACGATTATTTCCTTCTGCGTACCCTTTGTTGTCGAGTAGGATATTGACGGCCCTTTCTATATGTTTTCAGGACGCCTTCGTACGCCAACCGTCAACATGGTCAATCCGTTCATAGATGATCAAGCTTACCAAGACGATGAGGAATACAACGAAGACGCTGTCGGTGGTGATGGAGAAGACGAAGATGAAGAGGCAGGTTACGAGGGGAGATGGTCCACACTCGGTCAAGGTGCGCTCTTTCCGTTGTTATAGCATTATCCTTACTGACGTCGACTTTCCTCAAGAAGGATGGGTCAACGAAGACGATATTCCTCCCGAAGGGTTGGAGTATGACGAATTTGTTAGTTATCTTGAAGAACGCTATGGTAGCGGAGCCGCTGGACGGGACCTACCGTCACCACTATTGCTACAAACGCCGGACGATGAACTCGAAAATTTTGTATTACAAAACACTTTGCTTTCCATACCAATGAAACAGTGTTTCTGGAGAATACGCTGCACGGTATGTGCTCGACGATATGAAGTCGAATATAATGAAGTCAAATATAATTAATTAATGTCCTTCCAGCCCGGTGAAGAAACTATCCTGGTTTTTGATATCCTCCAACACGAATCTCAACGTATGATCACCCTAAACCCCAATTTTTCGTCCGGCTCCCAAAACCCATCACCCGCTATTTCTTCTTCTCCGGTCCGAGACGCAATTGATTGTGTGCGACGATTCGCTCAATCTCCCACTCTGTCGGTGGATGTGGTTGTCGATGAGCTTACGCATATTCTCGGCCAAAATCCTCTCCCCCAACTTTGGAGGAATGCCATCGACAAAGCAATTACGGAACCAGATGAGGATCCCACCGCTGGTGTCAAACGCTTCGAGGAAATGCTGCCTTCGTTGATGAAATCGGATGTAACACATCTAACTTCAAACCCGATGAAATCTCCCACGAGGTCGATGACTCCAGAGCTAGGTGAATATCAAGTGTTGTCTGCGTTTGTCGCACCAACGGTCGCGGGGAGTGTTTATCTGGAAGCTTACCTGGGAAAAAATCCACAAACTAGTGATCTAGTCGAATTCCTCCGTGGTCATCCTGCCGCTATCAAAACCGGTTCTTTGGGGAAGGGTCAAACAAAACGCCGGGTTTGGATAGAACCAATATCAAGCTCGGAGATTGCTCAACTCTTGGGTTCGGTTCCTATCCAATCGAACATAAAGCCCGGTACCTGGGTAAGAATAACCAAAGGACTATATTCCGAGGATATAGGACTAGTCCTTCGTCGTGAGATTGGTCTGGCGCAACGACGGCTTGCAGTTCTACTCGTCCCTCGTCTACCTCCACCATCACCCCCACCATCACTGCCCGAACGTCCCCCTCATCCTAACCATCCGCTTGCAGATGATGTCATTCCGTCGACACAACCTCTTTCACTACTCGTCAGCTGTGCTTCCACAGATGTAAACCTCATCCAGACACGCAAGCGGAAACGTAGGCGTGAACGATACCCGCAAGGGTTGTTTGATCACTCGGTCTGGAAGTCTGAGCACTTTGGTGAGGAACGTTATAGGGCTCGCAAACAAGAGTTCGAGTACGGCCTATTGGTTGGCGGATTGTCTTATAACGCTGTTTCACAGATGGACATAGCAATGGATGATATTACACGGCGTTTGTTTAAGCAGAGCCGCCATCCTATACTTGATGTCGTGCACTTCCCAGTTTCTTCAGATTGGCACTTTTTTGTCAATGACAGAGTCAAGGTGATTCATGGTGCTCCCTTGACCGTCTCAAATGTCTTGAATCCTGAATGTCCAGTCACTGAAACGTATCTGAAGGACGGAACCATTCATACGGTTGAACAAAGTCGCTGCTTGGTCCAATTCCGTGAATATGCCGAGCTTGATGCGCAAGATACTCAAGTATGGGTTAGGAATATCAATTTGCGCAAGATGTTCATGGTTGGTGATTTTGTAAAAGTAGAAGCCGGGGAGAAGCAGGGACGGGTTGGTTTGGTATTAACGAGTTACGGAGACGAAATTATAGTTGCGGAAACAGGACACCGGCAAGGCGAAGTGAGTATTCTACTCTTAAACTTCGCATGGAAATACTAACACCTTCTCGAAGTCGTTTTGGGTTGAGCCTAACGTATGCAGACTGACGGGTACTTTTTGTCAAGCTCAGATCCCATGGATCAACCGGCACGTCACTATATATGCGGGCCAGTTCAACCAATATACCGGTGTGGTTGTAGATGTCCTCCCGCCACGTCCAAACCACACTATGCTGGATATTCGTGTACCTGAATTAATGCAGACTGTGCGGGTCAAACATGACCATGTACTGGATACGTGGTGGGTATACAAACTAACTCAAAAATTTCGTACTAACGGTTCCTCAGCTCTAATAGGACTCTGCATCAAACGCTACCGTTGAGCGCAAACCAACAATATTTCAAACAGGCTTCATGGGATCATTCTTTTGCCCCCAACCTCAACACACCACCCGTAGATCGTCATACCAAAGAGGTACTCAACCCTGGGGACGCCCTTGACCGTCAACCCGATCAGCCTTGGATAGGTGCAGAGGTGATGATCATTAAGGGTGCTGTTAAGCAGCGCGTGACCTTGAAAGCCGTCGAACGTAATCATCAAGTCCCTAGCGGACTTCGTGTTCTTGTTGAGTTGCACTTTATTTCAGCAGAACACGGCGCGGTTCCTCAAATCTATGTCAACTACGAAGCTATTCGAGATCCTGTGTAAGTCAAATGGCTACTTCCCACTTTCTTAAGCCAATCTCCCTTCAAGTACAGGCCTTCCTCTTCATGCTCGCTATCCCCTCCGCCTGCGTCAGTGATATTGGGAGCCTCTCACTCGTATCAAAGCCGTGTCCGTCCCAAACCCTAAAATGACCAGAACTTTTACCCTTCCTCAACCTGGATCTTCGACACCGTTGTGGAATAATACTGAGTTCGTGGACCCATTCCAAACACCGAGTACTAGTCAATCCTCTCCGACGGCATCCACTTCACCTTCTCATTGGACTCTAGACCCCAGACTCGATGGAAAGGAGTTCTTTGTGAGTTGGAAACCTCTTAACGGAGGTGGCCTTTCCAAAGTAGTGGCGAAACCAGATTGTAAACATCAAAGAATTTTATTGACACACAGTCTCAACAAGTGGTTCGTTTCGCCTCAAGAAGTATACAACCTCGCGCTGTCAATCAAACCCACAACGAATAAAGACCCGTTAATTGCTGTTCGTGGAGAACACACGGGAAAGCATGTCCGGCATATATTCTATACCTATGTCCCGGATGAGGAAGAACCACGTATCACTGCAGTTGTATATTTAGACTGGGGGACAGCTGAGGAGAGGGTGCTTGAAGAGCGAGAAGGTGAAGCCGTAGAGATTCAAATCCGGGCAAAGGATTGTGCATGGGCAGCCTATGACCCGAATAAAGCTAAATTCAAAGATCAGATCGCTGCTCTGCGCGCAAGAGCTCGTACCTCAGAGAAAGGGAAAGGACCTAGACGACCGCACAAACCCAAAGCTCGGCAATGACTGTATCACTATGATGTTGTATCTTGAATAAGCTCGTGACTGTATCTTTTCTGAACTGTAGATAATGGATTCTTTGTGCAATTTTGCGATGTAGTTGACTACCTATAATACAAAAGGTTCTCTATCTAACGTTGCCTGATTTACTACTTGGTCCGAAACGACCTTAAACTATGTCAAGACTCGGGGAATCATTCATGTCATCGATGGCGGTGTGCTCTAAGAGTAACGGTAAGAATGTAACCTGAAATGATCATCTCTGATAGCTCACCTTAGCTTTCTTGTTTCTTGTTCAGCCTCTCCTCCTCGTCAAGCTCCTCAAACCACTTGTCGATCTGTTTCTTTCGTCGAAGTCGTTCCAATTCCGCCACACGGTGAGCTGTTTAACATCGATGCACCATATGAAGAGGTCCGGGACATGATGCGGTTCATTTAGTGTAGGAAGGAATGGATATCGTGTTATAGTAGGAACGGATGAGTCGCGAGTAGAACGGCGGATACTACGTTTGGCTGGCATGATGCTGAGGATAGGAAGATGAGCGCAAAGAGAGCCCACGGAATATATACTCGCGCGAGTCTCTGGAATCATTGTTCCAAAACGAAAAATGTGGTCATCCGAGACAACGTCGTTTTGTCCGCAATGACGTTAAACCAGTTTCGCCACTTGTGGACAATAGAACGACCTGTATTTGCTTCACGACCACACCTCCATACCATGTTGTTGAACTAGTTTCGGCACGAACAATAGGGTCTACCCATATTGGCTCAGCGTCCACTTCTCCCTGCCCAATACACCATGTATCCCCGTCTTCGCAGAGGAACGTCCAGTCCAGTCCGTCCGTCCTTGGAAGTTACTGAGACGGTTATTCCAAGAGGTCGAGCTCCAAAAAATGACATTACACCACAAGTTTATCTATCTCATGGCCGTGCTCTACTTCAGGATCCTCGTGCCTCTACCTCTCTCCGTTCACAAACTTTGACTTCCCATTCCCATTCGGAAGCATTTCTCGGTTCTGTTCCACCAGAACCAGTGGTTTCTCCTTCAAAGCATGCCACTAAACGACAACAGCTACTGGCACGCTGGACAGCCTTACTTCCGACA
>ML179539.1:6373-78459 GCA_004369135.1 Dendrothele bispora CBS 962.96
GCTCTTCTCCTGTCCCGTATGACGGAATACCCAGAAAAGCCTCAGTTGTACGGTGGTTAGATACCCCTCCCACTTCGTTTCCGAATACGCTAACGTTGTCCTCTAATAATCCATGAGCCTACTGGCTTCATAGAAACGGACCCAGAGTGTCCTAATAGAAATCCTGTCCCCTTACAAACGTTCCAGGGGGAATCTCAAACGAAGTAGCCCGTCTCAACCATTTAGGTTACCTGAGCCACTATTTAGTAGCAAAAGCAAACCCTTGTTACCTGAGGCATAGGTAGAAGGGGACGTCTTAAATGGACTACCTCTTCTGTATAAGATACGAAGCGACGTAACGGTTCTAGGACTGCCCCATTAACCCTAAATAGAAGTTTTTTGTCCTTGTGGCGATGCAGGCGACCGCAGGTATAAAAACAGATAGGGTATGGCTACTTCGTAACCCTCTAAATGTCCTTGAGCATCACTTCCTCTCGCCGCATCAGGGAGTTGTCGTTTAAAGGTGACTACAGGGTTAACTTAAATTTGAGCTAAGGCTACAGAGGGAAGCGTTACTTCTACCATTAGCTAAGAACAACTGAAGAAAAAGGCCAGTACACAAGGCGGAGGTCTGGTTTTTTTCTATATAAAGGGGAACTCGAAGTCTTAGCAGGACCACTACGGTAAGGAAGCGAAGAATAGTTGCTGGCGTTAGCGTTAGTAAGGCTGTTGTTGATAGTCAAGGAAGTTCTGTCGGCACATAACGGATGATAGCCTGTGTCTTTACGAGAACACGGGACAAAACAAGTGTGTTGACCTCTGAGAAGTTTGGTTGCTTAGCAGCTTTAGTTAATGTAAGGAAGTAGGTCACGGTTTAAGGTCGAAATGGCAGTCTATACACTTAAGGTTACGTGCAGTGTACGAGACTGGAATTGTTGAGAGTTAAAATGGCAAGTGCGAAGTTCGAGGGCAAGGGAGAGCCGAGGGAACCAAAAGGGCAGTCTCAAGGTAACCCATCCCCTACCATTTTACCCCATGCACAATTAGAGTATGGGACCATTTGTTACGCTCCAGGTAACACACAATTTGATGGTCTCCGGGCTGTTATATATGCAGAAATATGTTGTTTGCCTTGGTGCAGCCCACGACATTTTCTGGGCAATGCTGTAGTTGTCAAACCTTCCCTCCTCGAAAATCTCAACCGGAATTGAAGTCACTTCGGACACGACATGCCGAATACCGTATCGAGTACCGATTTTGTCCCAATCCTTATCCAAAAACACCATGTAGCGAGGAGCAATCAGCTCCTGAAGTGTCCAACCTCTCATAAACCATCGACTCTTTTTCAATTCCATCACATCCTTCACTATCCTCCCCATTGAAACATCGCTCAAGTACGCAATGCAGATGAGACCCTCTCCATAATACCTGTACATTGAATTGAGTGCTTCAGAAAGCTCCGCGCTACTGGATTTATCGATGCAGCATGTGTCGATCCATATCCACTCGAATCTATATTTTCGAACATACTCGCAAGACTTTTGGATCTTCAACCACCCGGCTTTTTTCTGGATCTTCCCAACCTTCAACAACTCGGCTCTTTTCTTGGCTTCCTCAACCTCTAACTCTGCTTTCTCTCTGGCCTCGTGGAGATCCTGGATATCTCGAAAAGTGATCTCGTCCTTTTCCCAGGTGTGAGAGAGAATTGCGTATTTAGGAATATCGGTGAGGAATTCTTCGACCCGAAAAGTTGTAGTGCTCAAGAGACGCATAATATCAAAGACTCGATATTTATTCAGAAGCTAGACAAAAATTAATCATAAGTTCACAATCGTAGTGGAGAAGCGTGGGAAGAGTGAATAAGGGACAGGGTACATACCTAATGCAGTGGAGACGCAAGTTGTTGTTGTATAGGATGTTTACTCGAAACCTGCTTAATAAAATAAAATAACATTAGTAAATTCTGTTCACAGTTGTAAGAGTGGGAGAGTGAGGGAGGGCAAAAGGACACGGCTACACACCAAATGGTAGAAACCCGAGTTGTAATTTGTTTGTAGGCTATTAGTATTAACGAAACCTGGACAGGACAAAAATTAAAATCAATTGATTATCTTTACAGCTGCAGTTGAGGGAGAAGGGATGAGGAACATACCTAAACCTGATGGTAGGAATACAACCTGGAGGTGCAAACAAAACGATGATGTTTCCCCAAAAGCTAGGCAGGAAAAACATCGAAATTGACCAATTATTTACATGGTCAGGGTTAATGGAGGGGCTACATACCTAAGGGTAAGAGTTCAAGTGGTAAATGTAAGTGACCTGTTCGATGTTTGCTCAAGAGCTAGATAAGGGGAAAAATTGAATGAGTATGCTGCATGGTTGTGGTGGTAGAGGTGTGCAGAGTTGGCTAGATTGATAAGTTGCCTACCTGATAGTGGAACACAAGCTGTAGGTGTGAAGTATGAGATTTTTCTTGAGGACTGGACAACAAAAAATCAGTCATTGTTACAGTCATAGAAATGAGACATCGGGGGGTAAACAGTTGGGCTAAGATGCCGCTCCATACCTGATGATGAGAACTCGAGCTGTAAATGTGGGCTACTAAAGATGTTTTCTCCCAGACTAGACAAAAAAAAAGGTTAATCATTTGCAGTCATAGGTGACGGGAGAGGGGACAGGAAGAGGGGGCAAGAGAGAAGCTGCATACCTGATGGTACGAACACAAGGTGTTGGTGTGTTCCACATGTGTATTGGCTATCATCTGACCTATTGGACAGATTGTCATAGGAACTGTACAGCCCGTAGATTGATTAAAATCAGATACTAATACTTAGAACAAAAATAAAAGAAGCTAAAATTAGAAATGGTTGGACCGGCAACAAAGGAAACTTGAAAGATAGTCGTGGTACTGATTTCCCGCGAGCAATTCCGATAGACTAAAAATGACAACAGAAAGGAGAAAGAGGAGAAAGACGTGTAGGCACACCAACACCGCGGGTGGATGTATGGATTACGAGGCCCCTTAAGGGACTCGTCCTTACTAAACCTGCGTCGCTGGCAGGCGCTTATTTTCCGTTACATAAACCCATTTGGCATATCAGTTATCTTATCTGTCATGTGATACGGGCCTCGTACATGCCACGCGAAAGCGATGGCCCATTTTCTTAATAGGATGAATGTTACCTTGCCTCACGTGTTATCACTTTCAACTGCGTAGGTCCTGGTAACAAGCAAGATTAACCTCGTCCCAGTACATGTGTTGATGAGTAAGAAACTGCGTGTCCCACTCGGACAAGTCCGGTGTTTGAAATCATACTGCAACTTCGGTCCTCTCACGCTCAGACTATAAGCTGAGGGTAGATCTGATGCACAACGGCAATGTAGGTACAAAGCTGACTTTTTCAAAGTAATTCATTAATCTATACAAAAAATTGAAAGACCCTACTTAATCCCCCGACCCATTTTCAGTTTCTGATAATATTACACACTTTCTACTCCACTTTCGATGCCTAAATTCTGTTTGCTCCTTCCCCTCAGGTCTACAAAACATCCTCTCAGCATCGATTGGACCGTTGTCTAGTCAGTACAACATGATATCAGCAGAACCTAATAATATTTTTTCTTCTACAGTGACATTTAACGACCACGACTCACTGAGTGCAGTCGTTGCTATGCCATCCTTTCGGTATTCATAACTTGAGCCTGAACATCCCAATCGTGATAAATCCGGTCAGCTCAAATAAAAGAGGTTGGGAATACGAATACTAAGTACCATCAATGTCATTTTTGAACGAAGCGGTAAGATAGTTATAGGTCTGAATGAGAGATATTCGATAGCGAACCAAAGAAAACACTACAGCCAGTTCTATAAAACCTGGTTCAACGCCTTGTGCAAGTGTGTCAGCTCCGGGATGTTGGCAATCAGATTCATGCTTATTACGGGGTCGGGGGTAGTATTATATATATATATATATATAAAGCGTAGTTGGATGTCAGCTTGAATAGCGTTATCCGCCATTTTTTCTTTTTCAGAAAATACGGCATAGATGACGGATTCGATGATTAGAAACTCAGAGTGTAATGAGCAACAAGGAGTATGAACAATGCGGCAGAAATCATCGGCCACGAGTTTTTTAACGCAGCTTGACGGTCGTTTTGCACTCGTTGACGTCACTACGTCTCCGCGGTGTTGCTTTTTCGGTGTCTATTGGACCGTTAACTGACTTCCAAGGAAACCAAACAGTACTGCAGACTGCCTAATCATCCAAGGATAACTTGGAGCCAATAGTTTATCGATGTAAGCATACACATCAATGGGGAGCAAAACAAGTACTAAGCGATCAGTAAACAATTGGAACAGAGGGCTTTGCCAAACAAAGAAACGTGTTTTCCACTCGCACCTCGGCCAGCTCCTGACCGACTCCGACGAGTCTCCTCTAAGATGGGTCCATTCACCTGTAAACGTGCATCTGATCTCTTCAGTCAGTCGTGAAATTTTGAAATGTCAGACTCCCCACACTGCTCTGTTTGGACACTAGCATACCGGGATGGTTCGATCCTCTTGACAATGTACATCCTTGCCTCTCCATATTGGTCCCATCCCTTCAAGCCTCCATCTGCCAATCTTTCCAAACTCCTCTTCTTGTCCCAACGCAAAAAGACACTCTCTTTGTGGAGTAGGAGGGTCCATAACGGTGACGCAGCTGGACGCCCGTTGATACAGGTTAATGGTCCCCTGTGTATATTTACTCCTTCATATGCGTTTCAATCTTTTTTCAATGCTAATCTCTTTCGTCTTGTTACGCTTTCTCTTGCTCTTGTTCTCGACATCACCCTTCCCCTTCCCCTCTCCAGTTAATAAGGGCACCCTCAGACCATCCTTTACAGACACACCGCTCCGACGTGCGGACGGCCGACATACCCTTTCATTCACTTCAAGGAAGATCCCAATCACTCAGCTCAAGAATACGTCTTCCAACTCCTCATATCCGTGCTCTTTGTTGCCCTCGTGGTATCCATTCTTCTCAGATGCTACCGACTCTACCGTCCGTGTTATCCCAAACAATAAAAACGGGTTCTGTTGGCCAAGGGCACGAGAAATCTGTACAAATGTGATGTCCATTTTTCCATTCTTTTGTTCCCGATACTTATGGTTGCGCAGACGTGACAGCATGAGGGAGTTATCAGCATATATGCGTGCAAATTGGAGTATTTTATGCGCATATATTACTCGATATCAGTCTGAAAGATCCAGATGAAGTCAAAAAAGCAGGTACGTATTTGTATCCCTATCAAGACTGGGAACATATTACTTATAGTCTGTAGACTTACTGATATTCTACAGCTCTTGATACTCCACTTCGAAGGACTTTGTTTCAGTCTGAAAGATCCAGATGAAGTCAAAAAAGCAGGTACGTATTTGTATTCCTATCAAGACCGGGAACATTACTTATAGTCTGTAGACTTACTGATATTCTACAGCTCTTGATACTCCACTTCGAATGATGGGAGTCGCGGTCATAGCACAATATGAATTATTTCATCCCCCGATTCCTGCAGGGGAGGCGAACTGGCATCAACCTTTTTCCTTGACACCCCATACAAACTGTGCATTCCTGTCGAGTTTTTTACCCTCAACTGCCCTTCTAGTCTATCACGCATGCGCACCTTTTTTATTACCACTCTAGCCCTTCTGCTCGCTCAGAACTTTACTCTTGCGAACAGCCAGTCTCGTGCGTTCCTCTTTGTAGATTTTCCATGTCAATTCAAGTTGAGACTTTGAATCCCATCCGCTTTATCAATTTTTTATTTTTATTTTTTATCATCTCATGATAGGTGTTTTTGAAGTGAACGTAAGCCGTTTTTTTGTGGTTGAATAAAACCGGCAATTCTCTCTGCAGCTTTGTAAATCCCGTTCGATATCATCACATATCAGACTTCCTATGTCTGACTCGGACTTTTAGGTTTATGTTCATGTCAATTTCATCTTTTTAGGCTCTGGGGATCTACAATGCCTGCCTTTCTGATAGCTCGAGCGGTACGTGAGTAGACTCAACCTAGTCTGATTTTTCATTTGAATTTCGATCCGATTTTGATTTATTATATCAGTGAAACCTGCGTCGATGCAATCTTTAAGTCAACTAGGGGACAAGAACCACTTCTAGCGGCTTGTGATGCCCTGAATCCAAAATACTTGTCATCATTGTATACTGTAACAGTTACGCACATGATGTACCAGGCCCAGGAAATGGCGTGTTCGGTCCTGGAGCCGACACGCTTTGTGGCGCTTATCCATTCATTACACCTCCGGGAGCCAGCACTTTCACTGGATCAATCCCCATTCCCCTCTTCGCTTTTTCCCGGTTTTGTTATATCTCGGAAATGTTTTACGATGACTTGTAAGATTGCTGTTCCGAGTCAACGACTTCTAAACCACCCTCCGTTTGAAGTTAGAGTTAGAAATGTTTGGACAGCAGCAAAAAAAAAAGATAGTCATGGTACTGATTGCCCGCGAGCAGTTCCGATAGGTTAAAAATGGCAACAGAGGGGAGAAGGAGGAGAAAGGCATGTAGACACACTAACACCGCCAGTGGATGTATGTACCTGATGATTGTTACCCTGCCTCATATATATTATCTCCTTCAGCTGCATAGGTCATGGTAATAAACAAGATTAGTCTCGTCACTATCCGTCCTGATGAACAAGGGATTGTGTACCCCACTTGGACAAGTTTGAAATCATATTGCCACTTTGGTCCTCTCACACTCAGACAATAAGCTGAAAGTGGATCTGATGCACAATGGGAATGCAGGTCTATACCCGAGTTATTCAAAGTAATTCATTGATGTGAATGTCCTATGCAAAAAATTTCAAACATCCTACTTAAGCCCTCGACCCATTTTAGTTTTTGATAATATTATACATCTTCTACTCCACCTTCTATGCTTAGATTCTGTTTGCTCCTTCCCCTCGGGTCTACCAATCACTCTTTCAACATCAATTGGACTATTTCGAGGTAAGTACAACATGATACAAGGCAGAACCGTATAATATCTTCTTTTCTACAGTGACGTTGAATGACAACGCATTATCGAGTGCAGTCGTTGCTGTGCCATCCTTTCGGCATTCATATCTTGAGCCCGAAGAGAGATAAGATTCCCATACATCGGAAATCCGAAGCGCATCCGTTGATGCAAAGACATCAACCCATGGTATGCGACGCTCCGATTCAGTAAGCAAGCCCAGTGCCATAAAGACATATATATTGCTGTACCACTGGTATTGAAACACACAATGCATGTCGCGTTGTTCACCTAGGTATGTGTTTGACACATATACCTCTTCACGATTTCCCATCCAACGGAATTCGGACGGGAAAACTGTGCAAGAAGAGAAGCAATCAACAGATCGTGTGTCAACCGTAAAATTGAGAGTTTTTGGGGTCAACGCATGCGACGTGCATCGGAATTCCCGTATCTGACGGTAAAGCTGGAATTTGGCAGTGGATGAAGGAATGTAATTGATTTCGACAATTCTTTGGTTTGAAGAGTCTCCAGTCGTGTGAGCAAAACAGGACACAACAGCATTTTCGTCATCAACAGGCAATAGACGACTGTCTTGAAGGGGGTGATTGTCATAGTCGATCAAACAATCGTTGACGAGAAACAACATCCGAAGCGCAGGAATGACTTCACCAGGCCAGGTCTGAAGCAGGACGTTAAATGCTTTTCCTTTTTTGGGGCGGAGTTTGAACGTGTGACTCGAAAGCCGATGCAACAAGAATGGATCGTCGTCTTTATCGACAAGGGAGACATCGGAATCGAGTTTGAATTCGATCGGGATATCGTCGTATTTGATCTGCTGTCGTGGGACAGTGCTGGTCTCCTTCACTACAACATCCTGTAACTGTCCCAATGGTTGATCGGTATGGGATAGAGAAAAATATGGACACCATCGAATGTAGCGGTGTTCCTTTTTTTGCAGGTAAATCCCAATTATGCCGTCAGGATCTCGGCAATGCAACGAAGCATAGAATATGTTGCTTCCGCTCTCTGGTAGATGCTGCAGGGGAAGATGGATACGGAGTCCATTGTTCCCAAATGAAAACGATGATTTATCACCAAGGCCTTCTGACTCAGACACACCAACTCTGCCTGATGATGCAAACTCTGAGGGGGAGCTCGCAAACATTCCCCTGCCTGATGAGGCAAACTCTGAGGGAGAGTTTGCAAACATTCCCCTATCCTGGTGATAATCCTGCGAGACCCAGGCAAAGATACTCCGATCATCCGAGTACCTGATAATCTCCTGTTGCAATCGCATGAAAGCCTTTGCTCCTCCCTCCCCGTAGATTGGCGGCATGTTAACCTCGAAAAGTCCCATAAGGCAGTATGCCATGTCTTCCTCTCGTGTCGTTTTCCTCAATGCAGCCCATGACATTTTCTGTGCAATGCTGTAGTTGTCAAGCCTTCCCTTCTCGAAAACCTCAACCGGAATTGAAGTCACTTCGGACACGACATGTCGAATACCGAATCGAGTATCGATCTTGTCCCAATCTTTATCCAAAAACACCATGTAACGAGGAGCAATCAGCTCCTGAAGTGTCCAACCTCTCGTAAACCACCGGCTCTTTTTCACTTCCATCATGTCCTTCACAATCCTCTCCACTGAGACATCGCTCAAGTACGCAATACAGATGTGACTCTCTTCATAGTACTTGTACATTGAATTGAGTGCTTCAGAAAGTTCAGCGCTACTGGATTTATCGATGCAGCATGTGTCGATCCATATCCACTCGAATTTATACTTTCGAACATACTCACAAGACTTTTGGATCTTCAACCACCCGGCTTTTCTCTGAATCTTCTTGGCCCTCGACCATTCGGCTTTTCTCCTGGCTTCATGAAGATTCTGCATTTCTTGGAAGGTGACCTCATCCTTTGCCCAGGTGTGGGAGAGAATAGCATATTTGGGAATATTGGTGAGGAATTCCTTGACCCGATAGGTTCTAGTGTTCAGGAGACGCATATGTAGTATGAAGAGGATATTTATTCAAAAGCTAGACCAAGAATAACTATCAATTACTATCTCACAATATTAGTGGGGAAGTTTGGGCAAAGTTCATACCTGGTGGTGGAAACACAAACTATAGATACAGTGTAAGGCGTTCACTCGAAATGTGAAAAGGAAATTAATTTTTTGCACAGCTGGAGGAGTGAGGGATTATGATGAGGGGAGGTTCTTTCGAGGATACCTTATGGTTAGACTGCAAGCTTTATCTGTGGGCGTTTACTTGGACGCTAGATCGGGAATGATTGGAATCAATCAATTATTCTCACAGCTTTAGTGGAAAGAGACAGCATGAAGTAAGTACTTGCTGGGAACACAAGCTGTCGGTATGAATGATATGATACCTCCCTGGAAGCTAGCTGGAAAATCAAAACCGAAATTGATCAGTAATTTCACAGTTCAGGAGAGGGTACCAAATGGAGAGCTACATATCTAATGGGAAGACACGAGTAGTAGATGTGGGCTATCGAATGTTTACTGGGATGTTTACTCGAAAGTTAAGTAGGGGGAAAAATGACCAATACTCCGCACAGTTGTCGTAGTAGGGGCTGTACACATTGACAAAGATGGGCTGTCTACCTAGGTCCCAAAGCTGTAGAGGTGTGGATTACAGGATTTCATTTGAGAGCCGGCGAGTACAAAAGGGAAAACATTGAAATAAAACCACAGTCGTAGAAGTGAGGCAGCAGGCTGCATACCTGATGATGAGAACTCAAGCTGTGAATGTGAGCTTTAGTGCGCTTTTCAGAGCAAAATCTTTTCGTAGTCTTGTGTAACAAGACTGACAATATATACTTGACACTAGGCTATGTGTGTATAAGTATATGTACTCTGCACGGCAGGGGCTGGTATGCACTTTCCTTCAGAAAAACATGTTGCAAAAATGCTATGCATTTCCTTAGAGTTTTTCAGCTCGGTCAAAAAACGCAGTGAAAAATCAACCTATTGTCCAATGAATGGAACTCATTTTTTATTTCGATTTTCGAACAGCCTGGAAAATGGAATGAACAATGACAGCATATTACGATGTCGTATTTCCCCATGAAGCTGCACACCAGCTCCCGCCGTGCTGGTGCTTTTTGGTTGGTGTGACCTGTGCTAAGGCAAGGTTACATATTTAAGGATTTATTCCCACAGCAACAATGATAGCATCGAGACACTCTGGAGTTTGCAAGAAGTGAGATTTATATACAGGATACCATGTAGTGCTATATAGTCAAAATTTCAGGAACTAAGATGTTGATTTATGTATTAATACTTTTACGAGCAGTAGCTGTCAGAAGCTGTAAGTAAACATAGGTAAACAAATCTGTCTACTCTATCCTTGATGCAAAACTGTAAACACTCAATGGAAAACTAAGGGAAAAATAGCATAAAATTTTTCTACAGTGCATCTTAGAATGGTCCAGAACACTCAAAATTGTTTTGAACAAGGAATATGCAAGCCGAGAGCCTGCCGATCTTAATTATATAATCATATCCTGGCACGGTTCACCGCGTCAGAAAACAAACAGACTAACTCTGAACTGGGTTAATTGGTAATCTTTTTTGGGTAATCAGTAATTAATTACTTCAAGTTATTGTGCTATAAGAGAGCCAGTTCCCAGGCTCTCGATAGCAAGAACACCTTGACAAGTACATTATTAAGATAAAACAAATTCATGAATACCAGGGACAGCTATAATAGCTGACTCTTCTGACTCCAAAATCGGATGACTGGTCATGAAGACTATTGATCATTGATGTGACCCTTCTCATTCTCTCCCACAAGTTATTTTTGAGGATATGTGTTCAATGTTAGTATTATGACCCTTTGGCACATTCTAGTCCTTGGAGGGGTTTTATCATTTTGAGAGTTATCTTTGTAATAAGTTTGAAAACAAATTGTTTTAATATGCATCAAAAACCAATTACTAGTAATCAAATACCAAGTTTTGAGCAATTGTAATCATTGTTTTACGAGGCCGACTTTAGGAAGGACTCGTCCCTACCAAACTGCAGTCCTTAGTGCAATTCCATGCAGAGACCCATTTGGCAGTCTCATTTTTAGGATCATCGACATCATTGAATTCATTCAATCGATCTCATAACAAATTAACGATAACATGGTCGGGGTCATGGAGGAGGAGGAGGAGGAGGAACCGGCATCGGGGACCCATCGAGGATACGGCCGGGTTGCACGCAACACGCATGGCATCATGGGGTAACTCTACAGCTCTACTGGGCCAGAGTTTAAGTATCTCTAGTCATCCTGTCTCTCAGCGCGCCTCGTACCTGCCATGCGCAGGCCTACTTCCTTTTGATGGAGCCTTATTCAATACTTCCATTATTTGACGCCCACACAGCTTATTTTAGTGCACATGGGTTAGCTCTATCATCTCTCGCACACGTGTTGACCATGGTACTATTAGTCGGGCTTAGAAAATGATGGGTGTTCACCAAGGTTCAGAGGTTGTTGAGCTGGTTGGTGGGTCAACTATATTACAGGTGGCCCGTGGCGGTTAAAAAATAGTATCAATGTTGTCAGCGAGCCCGTAAAAATATCTGTTTGACTTTCAACACCTTACATATACGTATACAACATTCTCAATTCCCTTTGCACTGCTACAAATTCCTTTAGAACTCTCCTAGTCTTCTGCAGTTATCTGTGTTTCCGTACCAGGATGGCAGTTGAGTCGCATATGCCCCTATCAAATTATCGGTGGTGGGTAAACCGGTACGCTTCTGTGGAAGTGCAATTCTTCCATTACCTATATATAACCTACTGGCCAAATGAGTACCCGATATCTCTGGATTGACACCGATGGCCTACTCCTCTTCCATATCACATCCACTATTTCATCGTACCCGGGGATATGCATCGCCTACACTTACTATTTTGTATCGGGTAATGGGTCACCCTAAGGGTTTTTATGTCATAGAGGGTGAGCTACGAGACTTTCACCTATTGTATGGTACTCAACATACAGTAGGGCATCTTGTGAGTGTATTATGTCTAGATATGAAGACACTATAGGCTGTTTTGAGAGCACGGTGAATGTTTTGTTCCAGTGTGTCAGTTTTTGATGAAAATCAGGAAATGGGTCAATGCCATGTTCAGTCCATGTCTGAGACAACATATCTGCTTCTAAGCTTGTCAATCTACTGCTATAGTCATCTGAATACTTCACAAAAAGTTTCGGAGCGGGGGACAGCCAGGGGACAGCACCGTTGTTGAGTTTGCGACCACTCCGCCGCATGGGGCAGACCTAAATAAGGAAAATGACGTCATCGCCTACCCACACCCATCAATTCTCGCGTATCTCCTGATCAGGCTTCGCAGTCATCAACGGCCGACCATTGACAGTTGCGTAAGGCCTTGAACTACATATCTAAGCCCCCTAGATGTTCCCCGAAAAGGCTGAGCTCTCAGGAAATGGGAAGTGACCCACTTCCTGGTCTGCCCAGCTTCCTGATAGAAAATAGTACAGGTCTACTCGGGTCGGAAACTTCCGAGCCAGACCCATATATGTGCGAACTTGCAAAACCCATTCAAATTTGCTTACCCATATCTCCTGTACCAGCATATCCATAAAGAAATAGTATGTGCAATTTTGAAAAAACTGGAGGTAAGCAAATTGAAAGATTAATGAAATAGGCGTACATGTCTCGTACATGAATATCCCCACCTGAGCCCGGTCAGCTTGAATAAAACAGGTTGGGAATATGAATAAGTATTATTAATGTGAGCGGGAATTTCTATAATACCTGGGTCAGCGCCTTGTGCAAGTGCGTCAGGTCCCGGCACGTTGGCAATCAGATTCATGTTGCTAATCTATAGTGGTATGGACAAAACAGCGTGGAATTCAGCCCAAATGGTGTGGTCCGTCATACATTCTTTTTCAGATGATATGGCATAGATGTCGGACAACCATTAAAACTCAAAGAGTGTAGTGAGCAACAGGAACAACAAAGCGGCAGAAATCTTTGACCACGAGTTTTGAACGTAGCTTGGTCGTTTTGCACTCATTCACGTCTCCGCGGTGTTGCTCCCCCGATCGTTTGACTTCCAAGGAAGCCAAGTAGCAGTGCAGACTCCCTGATCATTCAAGATTATAACTTGGATTCGATACGTTATAAGTACAGATCAAACAATATAAGCATAAATACACATCAAAAAGACGAGAATTACGGCAGAGTAAGCCACAAGTAAACAATTGGAGCAGAGGGCTTAGCCAAACAAAAAAACGTGTTTCTTGCTCACACCTCGGCCAGCTCCCAGTGACCCAGTCTCCTCTAAAACGGGCCCGTCCGCCGGTAAACATGCATCTTCAGTCGTAAAATGTCGGACACCCCACACTGCCCTGTTCCGGCACTATCAGTACAGGGATGGTTCATCCTCTCGACGATATTCATCCTTGCCTCCCGATTTTCGTCCCATCCCTTTAGGGATCCATCGACATCCGCCAATCTTTCCACATTCCTCCTTTGTCCCGACGAAAACAAGGCATTCTCTCTGTGGAGTAGGACGATTTTCAATGACGATGCAGCTGGAAACTTGTTGATGCACGTTAATTGTCCCTTGTGTGTCACTTACTCCGTCATATGCGTTTCAATCCTTTTTCAACGCTCATCGCGTCTGCCTCCTGACTCTTTCTCGTTCCTTTTCTCTTGCTCTTGACCTCGACGTCATCCTTCTCCTTTCCCTCTTTGATTAATACGGGCACCCTCAGACCATCCTTTACAGACACACTACTCCGACGCCCGGATGGCCCATATACCCTCTCATTCACTTCCATGAAGATTCCAATCACTTGACTCAAGAATACGTCTTCCAATTCTTCATATGTGCGCTCTTTGTCGACCTCGTTCCCCTTCTGCTCAAATGCTACCGACTCTACTCTCCACGTTATCCTCAATAATCAAAACACTATGGAGCAGAAGGGGTCCATTGGCCAAGGACACGAGAAATCTGTACAAATATGATGTCCATTTTTCATTCTTTTGTTCCTAATACTTATGGTTGCCCAGACATAATAGCGTAGGGGAGTTATCCGCATAAATGCGTGCAAATTGGAGTATAGTATGCGCATATATCACTCGATATCAGTCTGCGAAGAGTCAAGATGAAGTCAAGATGCTCTGAAAAGCAGGTACGTCTTTGTATTCCTATCGAGACCGGGAACATATTACTTACAGTCTGTAGACTTACTGATATTCTACAGCTCTTGATACTCCACTTCGAAGGACTTAGGGCTTAGCTGGTTGGCAATCGTGGTCATAGCACAATACAAACTACTTCATCCTTCGATCACTACAGGCAGGGGAGACGAATTAGCATCAACTTTTGTCCTCGACACCTTATCAAAACTGTGCTTTTTCATTATATTCTTCTATCCTCAACTGCCCTCCTGGTCTATCAAACATGCATACCTTTTTCACTGCTGCTCTCGTCACTCTGCTCGCTCAGGACTTTACTCTTGTGAACAGCCGGTCTTGTCAACTCCTCTTTGTAGATTTTTCATATCTATCGAGGCTACGAATTCCATCCGCTCTATCAATTTTTTTACAATCTCATTATAGGTATTTACGAGGTGAACGTAAGTGGTCTTTTTGTAGTTGAATCAAAACCAGCAATCTCACCGATTCTCTCTACAGCTTTGTAAATCTCGTTCGATGCCATCACCTATGTCCGACTCGGACTTTTATGTTCATGCTGATTTATTTGTTCAGACCCTGCCTTTCTGATGGCTCGGGCAGTACGTGAGTAGAGTCTGATTTTTTCATTAGAATCTCCATCTGATTTTGACTTATTGTATCAGTGGATCCCTGCGTCGATGCAATTTTTAAATCGACTAGGGGAGAAATACCACTGCTAGCGGCTTCCGACGCCCTGACTTTCAAAGACTTGTCATCCATGTATATGGCAGTTGCGCACGTGATGTATCAGTCCAGGAAATGGCGTGTTCGGTCCTGGAGGCGACATGCTTTGTGGTGCGTCTGACAAACAAACACTCCCTAGATAGCGAATATTGTTTCTCATTTTGTATATGTGAGTCACAGTGGAGAACTGCATGTTGGCGCACTCGTTTTATGAGCAGAGAATGATTGACCTCAAGGATTCGTCGACCGAGACATTGGTGGTCAGGCTTTCGTCATTGTTGATCCCGTTGTGTAGTGGTTTCTGTAAATGTGTAAGTAACTGGCATGCATTCATTATCCAATCATTACTTACTACTCAACTTTTATAGGTCAACTTCTGGAATCTCATGTGTTGTTATATCGCGGAAATGTTGTGCGCCCATTACGATGACTTGTAAATTTGCTGTTTCGAGTCAACGATTTCTAGATCACCCTCCGCTAGAAGTTAAAACTAGCAATGTTTAGACAGCAAAAAAGGAAAGATGGTCGTAGTACTGATTTCCCACAAGCAATTCCGATAGGCTGAATATGACAACAGAAGGGCGTAAGAGGAGAAAGATGTGTAGGCACACCAACACCATGGGTGGATGACACTGGATGTATGAACCTGATGAATGTTACCACATATGACCACTTTTGACTGTGTAGGTCATGGTAACAAACAAGATTAGTCTCGTATCCGTCTTGATGAGTTAGGGACTGCATGCCCCACTCGGGCAAGTCCAGTGTTTGAAATCATACTGCAACATCGGTCCTCTCACACTCAGACTACAAGCTGAGATTGGATCTGATGCACAATGGCAATGCAGGTCCATACCTGACTTATTCAAGGTAATTCATTGATGTATATGTCCTATGCAAAAGATTCAAACACTCTAGTACTTAAACCCTCGATCCATTTTCAGTTTCTGATAATATTATACACCTTTTACTCCAACTTCTATGCCTGAACTATGTTTGCTCCTTCCCCTCCGGTCTACTAAAGACCCTCTCAGCCATCGAAGGGACTATTGTCGAGTGATTACAACATGATACCAGGCAGGACCTAATAATATCTCCTTTTTTACAGTGAGATTTAATGACGACCGCTCATCGAGTGCAATCCTTGCTGTGCCATCCTTTCTACATTCATATCTTGAGCCCGAGGGTAGATAAGATTCCCATACATCGAAAATTGAAAGCTCCTCAGCTGATGCAAAGACATCAACCCATGGTATGCGACGCCGCGAGTCAGTAAGCAAGCCCAGTGCCATAAAGACATATTTCGTGAAGCACAGGTATCCAAACACACAATGAATGTCGCATTGTTCACCTGGGTATGGGAGAGATACGTAAGCCTCTTCACAATCTGCCATCCAACGGAATTCGGGCGGGAAAACTGCAAAGGGAGGCGAGCGGAAATCAGCAGATCGACTGTCAACCGTAAAATTGAGAGTTGTTGAGGTCAAAGCATGTGACGTGCATCTGAATTCGTGTATCTGACGGTAGAGCTGGAATTTGGCAGTGGATGAAGGAATGTAATTGATTTCGACGATTCTTTGGTTTGAAAAGTCTCCAGTTGTGTGAACAAAACAGGACACAAGAGCATTTTCGTGTTTGATAGGCGATAGACGGCTGTCTTGAAGGAATTCAAGGAACTGATAGTTGTTATGGAAGCGATGGCGATGGCGATGATCGTTGATGAGAAGCGAAGGAATGACATCACCAGGACGAGTTTGAAGCTCAATGCCAAATATGCTACCTTTTTCGGTATGGATGCGGAACACGTGACCGGAAAAAGATGGAATCAAGAATCGATCACCGTTTTCACCGACAAGGGAGACACCAGAATCAAGTTTGAATTCAATCGGAATACTGTCGTATTTGACCTGCTGTCGAGGGACTACGCCGCTCTCCTTCACTACGAGTTCCCGTAACTCTCCCAATGGTCTATCGGTATGGGATAGAGAAAAATATGGATGCCATCGGACGTAGCGGTGTTCCTGTTTTTGAAGATAAATCCCAATTGCACCGTCAGGATCTCGGCAATGCAACGAAGCATAGAATATGTCTTCTCCGCTATCAGGTAAATGCTGCAGGGGAAGATGGATACGGAGTCCATTGTTCCCAAACGAAAACGATGATTTATCACCAAGGCCGTATGAAACAGAAACACCAACTCTGCCCGATGATGCAAACTCTGAGGGGGACCTTGCAAACATTCCTCTATCCTGATCATAATCCTGCGAGACCCAGGCAAAGATACTCCGATCATCCAAGTACCTGATAATCTCCTGTTGTAGACGAATAAAAGCCTTTGCTCCTTCCCCATAGATTGGTGGCATGTTGACCCCGAAAAGCCCCATGAGACAGTATGCCATATCTTCTTCTCGGGTTGTTTCCCTCGATGCAGCCCACGACATTTTCTGGGCAATACTGTAGTCGTCAAGCCTGCCCCTCTCGAAAACCTCAACTGGAATTGAAGTCACTTCGGACACGACATGCCGAATAGCGTATCGCGTAGCAATCTCGTCCCAATCCTTATCCAAAAACATGATGTAACGAGGAGCAATCAGCTCCTGAAGTGTCCAACCTCTCGTAAACCACCGACTCTTTTTCAATTCCCTCACATCCTTCACAATTTTCTCCATTGAAACATCGCTCAAGTATGCAACGCAGACACGAGCCTCTGTGTAATACTTGAACATCGAGTTGAGCGCTTCAGAAAGCTCGGCGCTACTGGATTTATCGATGCAGCATGTGTCGATCCATATCCACTCGAATTTATACTGTCGAACATACTTGCAAGACTTTTGGATCTTCAACCATCCGGCTTTTCTCTGGATCTTCATAACCTTTAACCACTTAGCTTTTTTCTTGGCTTCCTGAATATTCTGAATGTCCTGGAAAGTGACCTCGCCCTCTTCCCAGGTGTGGGAGAGAATAGCATATTTGGGAATATCGGCAAGGAATTCCTTGACCCGATAGGTTCTGGTGTTCAAGAGACGCATATTATAAAGAGGATATTTATGCGAAAGCTAGACAAAAAATAAAAACCAAATAAGTATAAGTTCACGATTGTAGTGGAGTGTGGGGAGGGTGAATAAGGGACAGGCTACATACCAGATGGTGCAGACACAAGTTGTAATTGTATAGGATGTTCACTCGAAACTAGAAACCTGGAAAAGAAAATATGTTTAGAGTTGTAGGAGTGGGAGGAGAGGGAAAAAGGACAGGGCTACATACCTGATGGTAGAAATGCGAGTCGTGCTTTGGTTGTAGTCTATTATATTAAGATCTTTACTCAAAACCTGGATAGGACAAAAATTAAAATCAATTGATTATTTTTACAGCTGCAGTTGAGGGAGAAGGGATGAGGAACATACCTGCACCTAATGGAAACACAAGCTTGAGGTGTGGACAATATAGTGTTTCCCCAAGAAGCTAGACAAGGAACAATTAAACAATTATTTACATGATCAGGGGAGGGTGAATGGAGGCGACTGAAGGGTTACATACCTAAGGTTCAGAACGCAATAGGCTATTCGATGTTTGCCCGAGCGCTAAGTAGGGAGAAAAACTCAAGTATTCCGCATGATGTTAATGGTAGAGGGTGGGGATTGGGCAGATTGATGAGTTGCCTACCTGATCTGAGTAAGACGCAAGCTGTAGGTACCAACGTGAAGTATAAGATTATTGCTTGAGAGCTGGACACCAAAAAATTAGTTATCTTTACAGCCATAGACATCAGGGGGTAAAGGATTGGGTTACAATGCGGGTTACGTACCTGATCGTAGGAACTCAAGTTGTAGATGTGGGCTCGAGGATGATTTCTTGGAGACTAGAAAAAAAAGTCAATTATTTATAGTCTTAGGTGACAGGAGAGGGGGTAGGGAGAGAGGGGGGCAAGAGAGAAGCTGCATTCCTGGTGGTGCAAAAAGGTGTTGGTATGTATTTGCTGTTACTCGACCTACTGCACAGGTTTGGTCATGGGGACAGTACAGCCTATATATTGATTAGAATCAGATACTTTTTAGAGCATCTGCAACGAGAAATATGACTATTTTGTTAGTCAAGAAACGACCCGTTTGTGGTTAGTTCCAATTATGAAAAAAATACCATGATGTAAGTGGCACATCTGACTTTGTGCTGTGCTGACTACTTCAATAAGAGACTGAGATGACAAACTGTTGAAAAGCTGCTCGGCCGTTGTGCATGACTGACAGAATAGTAATTTCGCGGTTCTTCTGCCACTAATCCAGAGGCTGTCCGCTGGAAGAATCATTTTCAATACTAAGTACTGAAACAGGGTCATGGACCTTTCCATTTGCTCCAATAGCACGTAGAATATGAAGATGGCAGCCTGGTCGGTAGTTGAGAAGAAAACTTAATGCCATGTATTAGTCCATGTTATCTGTGCGGTAACCAAAAGGTGAGACAGATAGATGGGTGGTATTTCGAACATATAAAGACTTCACTGGAGGTACCTCACTTGTATCAATTACTGCTCAACCAAGGATTTGATAGTAATAAATTGATACCGCCAATCTTGACAAAAAAAGAATTCAAGGACACAGTGCGTGCAACAATCTGTAAATCTACGATCAAGGCTTTGGGAGCAGTTAAGGACAATAGAGACGTATATTCATAGCTTTGGACCGATATCTAAGGAGTGATCATTAATTCGGGAATGTAGCTGTATCTCAGCCTGAGGCGCTTATGTGTTCAGGGGGCATTGGAAAAAACGAAGACATTCTTTCACTACTCTGAACTAAGCTTTTTCGGGGGGCATTTGTAGCCATTAGTCCATTGTGTAGCGGTTTCTGTAAATGTAAGTAACTTGTACACATTCGTTATCCAAGCAGTACTACCCAACAATTTTCATAGGTTAATTTCTGAAGTCTCAGATGTTGTTATATCTCGGAAATGTCGTGCGCCCATTACGATGACTTGTAAATTTGCTGTTCCGAGTCAACGATTTCTAAACAACCCTCCGCTAGAAATGTTTGGAAGGCAGCAAAGAAAAGATAGTCGTAGTACTGATTGCCCGTGAGCAGTTCCGATAGGCTAAGAATGACAACAGAAAGGAGGAAAGAGGTGAAAGAGGTGAGCACATCAACACTGCCGGTGGATGTATGGACCTGATGAATGTCACCTTGCCTCACATATGATCACTTTCAACTGTGTAGGTCATTGTAACAAACAAGATCAATCTCGTTCCCATCCGTCTTGATGAGCAAGGGAATGCATGCCCCACTCGGACAGGTCTGGTGTTTGAAATCATACTTTCCTCTCGCTCTCAGACTACTAGATCACCAAAGAGCAAAAACAATATCTAGCATCCTCATGATGATGATATTCCATGATCATGCAGCGATCATGCATCATTCATGGGTATATAGGACTGATATGGTGATGGCCTATAAGCTGAGGGTGGATCTAACGCACAACGGCAATGCAAGTGCATGCCCGACTTATTCAAAGTAATTCATTGATGTATACTATGACCTATGCAGGAGATTTTAACACTCTAGTACTTAAGCCCTCGATCTATTCTCAGTTTCTGGTATTATACTCCACTTTCTATGCCTAAATTCTATTTGCTCCTCCCCCTCCAGTCTATTAAACACCCTCTTAGTATCAATGGGACCGTTGTCGAGTGAGTACAACATGATACCAGGCAGAACCTAATAATATCTCCTTTTCTACAGTGACAATTAATGACGACCACTCATCGAGTGCAGTCGTTGCTGTGCCAATCTTTCGGCATTCATATCTTGAGCCCAAAGAGAGATAAGATTCCCATACATCGGAAATTGGAAGTGTATCAGTTGATGCAAAGACATCAAACCATGGTATGGGACGCTCCGAGTCAGTAAGCAAGCCCAGTGCCATAAAGACATATATATTGTCGGACCACCGGTATTGAAACACACAATGCAGGTCACATTGTTCACCTGGGTATGAGATTGACACATACACCTCTTTACCATCCCCTACCCAACGGAATTCGGACGGGAAAACTGAGGGAATTGAGAGGACGCGCAAATAAGCGGGTAGAGCGTCAACCGCAAAATTGAGAGTTTTTGAGGTCAGAGCATGTGACGTGCATCGGAATGTGCATATCTGACGGTAAAGCTGGAATTTGGCAGTGGATGAAGGAATGTAATTGATTTCGACGATTCTTTGGTTTGAAGAGTCCCCAGTCGTGTGAGCAAAAAAAGACACAAGAGCATTTTCGTTGTCGATAGGCAATAGACGACTGTCTTGAAGGAAGTGACCGTCATCATCGACCCAACGATCATTGACGAGAAACCACATCCAAAGCAGAGGAATGACCTCATCAAGCCGAGTCCGAAGCACGACGTCAAATGCGTTTCCTGTTTTGGTGCGGAGTCCGAACATGTGACGTGAATCACGAGGCAAGAAGAACCGATTGCCATCTTGAAGGGAGACATCGGAATCAGGTTTGAATTCAACTGGAATGTTGTCATATTGGAATCGCTGTTGAGGGAGTGTGATTGTGCTCTCCTTCACCACGACTTCCTGTAACTTTCCCAATGGTTTATCGGTATGGGATAGAGAAAAATATGGACGCCATCGAATGTAGCGGTGTCCCTGTTTTTTGAAGATAAATCCCGATTACGCCATTAGGATCTCGGCAATGCAATGAAGCATAGAATATGTCTTTTCCGGTATCACGTAGACACTTCAGAGAAAGATGGATATGGAGTATGACGTTCAAAATTGGAAAAAATAAAACCACCGAATCCTGACTTTTGGTACCGAATCTTCTAATATTATGTTATCGAATATCAATGCATCGAGTCACCGAATTCTCTACATCGAGTCACCGAATCTTCCACATCAAAGTCACCGAATTTTCCACAACAAGTCATCAAATTTTCTACATGATATCCTCTTCATTTAACCTCCTTATTATAGTTGTATAATGACAGAATAATATGGCTGAACACATTTTAACCAATTTCCGTTGCATCTTCCTTGCAGCTTTCCAAGATTATTTCCTCTCCATTTAATGATTAATAACTTGAATGATTGGACACTAGCTCATTACACCTCTCCAAAATACCTCCATTCTCTTGGCTTTTTAGATTTTTTAGACTTTTATGAAATTGACCATCATTTTTATGTCTTTTCTGAGTGATTTGAGTTGCAAGAAAGTTTTAGAAGGTTTCATAACCCCTTGAATCTTATGTACATGTAACTTTAATGGCTGTGACTGGCAGCCATCAATCTTTTCACCTCTATCAAATATAGTAATAAGTCCAAGCCAAGTTGTAGTATTTGTCTGATAGAATCCACTTGTTTGAGTGGGTTCTTGAGTGTCCTTCACACTGAGTGCTTTCATTCTATGAATGAGATGGCCATTGATAATCCCAGTAACTTACAATATCTTGAAGTTGAGAATGGATATTCCCTTTTTTGGAAATGAAAAGATTAATGGCTACTGGTGTACCTTATAGATATAAATGTTTCTACTCTTGGGGATGACAAAATTACAGACACAAGGAATTGACCAGGACAGTTTAAGGTCTTGAATCATAAGATAGTATTCTATCAGGCTTTCTTTATCTCCAGGCTTCAAATTAAGTAATAGTCTTATTGTATCATATAGCACAGAGTGAAATAAGACTAAGAACAGAAGCATTGGTTTCTCTATCCATTTAATACTGAAGGATCCATCTGCCTTTGATCATTATTTCATGGATTTTATAAATGTCTTATGAAATATAAATTTGTGAAAGTAGATATGTAATTTGACAGCAGCATTTTGGTGTAAGCACTCATATCATCATATCATATGAATGTGAAGCCAACTGGAAAAGATATTCCCAAGCATGTCTATAAAACCTTGATGTGAGCTGCCCCACCTTTTAATGAGCCAATTCTTCTGTGAAAAACCAAACATACAAAGGTTTCTCCATAAGATTACAATCCTCATACAAATAAGGACACCATATTAAGGCAATGAACAGCTCTTTTGGACCATGGTAGCCAGTGTATAAGACTTCAAATGTCACTCACACCAAGGGATTAATCATGGCAGTTTTATCTGGGAATGTTCTACTCATAACACCCAAATTGAGTGGCTCTGGGTAGAGGCTGGGATACAGTTTGTCTAAGCATAGAGGAGCTTTTTTTATGGACTGGGTCAACACCATTTGAACTGTGAAAATCCTCATCATCTCCAGCTTTTGCATTTTCACTTCTTGATGCAATCAATCAGAGGATTGGAATTATCAACCAGTATCTGGTGCTGGTCATGATCAGTTATGCCCATTGTGAGTATTATCATTCATGTACCTTTATTTATATAAGTACTTCATAGGACTTACACTTCCCTCAACTCACAGAGACTAAAGTATCAATCCTGCTACTGTTGGGATGGAGTCCATGGAGAATCCAGTACAGTAACAAGTGCATCAGACTGGGTGGAGATCATCTTGAAGATGAAGAAGACTCAGAGAAGGGGAAGAAACAGGAAGGAATTGTTGAGAATGAATCTGATGAATCTGAATGGTTTGGAATAGAAGGTAACAATGATCTCCATGATTATTATGGAAACAACTTCTAAGAAGAATGAACTGGAACTCAAGATCATGACTCATTCAAACAGATTTTAAGATGTTTTGAAGAGGTAAAATGCGCTAGTATGTCCTATCATTCAAGCTATTAATCATTGAATGGACCGGAAATAATCTTGGAAAGTTGAAAGGAAGATGAATTGGTTAAAATGTTTATAGTACTTAGCCATATTATCCTGTCATTCTATACAACTATAAAAAGCAGATTTGCTGTATTTAATGAAGACTCAAGAGGATTCAGTTATTATGTGTAGAAAATTCAATGACTTGGAAAAAAATTCGGTGACTCGGTGCGGAAGATTCGGTGACTTTGATGTGAAAGATTCGGTGAAAAGATTCGGTGGCTCGACGTAGAGAATTCGGTGACTCGATGCATTGATATTCGGTAACATAATAATAGAAGATTCGGTACCAAAAGTCAGGATTCGGTGGTTTTTATTTTTTCCAATTTTGAACGTCATAATGGAGTCCATTGTTCCCAAATGAAAATGAGGATTTATCACCAAGGCTGTCTGACTCAGATACACCAACTTTGCCCGATGACACAAATTCTGAAGGGGAGCTTGCAAACATTCCCCTATCCCGATGATAATCCTGCAATGCGACCCAGGCAAAAATACTCCGATCATCCGAGTACTTGATAATTTCCTGTTGTAGACGAATAAAAGCCTTTGTTCCTCCCTCTCCATAGATTGGTGGCATGTTGACCCCGAATAAACCCATGAGGCAGTATGCCATGTCTTCTTCTCGTGTCGTTTTCCTCGACGTAGCCCATGACATTTTTTGGGCAATGCTATAGTCGTCAAGCCTTCCCCTCTCGAAAACTTCAACCGGAATTGAAGTTAATTCGGACACAACATGCCGAATACCGTATCGAGTACTGATCTTGTCCCAATCCTTATCCAAAAACACCATGTAGCGAGGAGCAATCAGCTCCTGAAGTGTCCAACCTCTCATAAACCATCGACTCTTTTTCAATTCCATCACATCCTTCACAATCCTCCCCATTGAAACATCGCTCAAGTACGCAATGCAGATGAGACCCTCTCCATAATACCTGTACATCGAATTGAGTGCTTCAGAAAGCTCCGCGCTACTAGATTTATCGATGCAGCATGTGTCGATCCATATCCACTCGAATCTATATTTTCGAACATACTCGCAAGACTTTTGGATCTTCAACCACCCGGCTTTGTTCTGGATCTTCCCAACCTTCAACAACTCGGCTCTTTTCTTGGCTTCCTCAACCTCTAACTCTGCTTTTTCGTTGGCCTTGTGGAGATCCTGGATATCTCGAAAAGTGATCTCGTCCTTCTCCCAAGTGTGGGTATGCTGCTGTAAACGAGCCAAAAATAAAATCCGAAAGAATCATCATTTTTGGCCCTCTTCCGAACATTTGAACATGATATCAAGTTTCCGAATGTTCTTCAGTTGGCTGCGAAAGTTTGAAATTGGATAGGACCGAAAGTTTTGTAAGGTCCCGAAACTTTCAAAGCGTGACATGTCACATGTTCAATTTTCCGAAACTTTCATTATCCAGTCCCGAAAGTTTGATCATTCCACCGAATGATACACCAGCTTCCACAAATATATATATATTTGAATTCTGCTAAGTACATAGGTTAGCTAAGTGTTAATTTACTGATTTTATGTCCAGTTATGTCTCATGGTGAATATTATGGCTTCCTATATGCAGTTGAGCTGCTCGGCATTCATCTATCATTGTGGGAAATATTGCTTGTCCCTCAGGCTTGTTCCATGGCCTCTTTTTATTGTCCTTGCAATCACTTCACACATCAACATTGCCGTCTCCATGTAGGGAACAGCACAGGTTGTGGATATGGGTATGGTGAGTATGGGCATGGTGAGTATGGGTATGGGTATGTAATTTCAAACCCATACCCATACTCAATACCCATGTGCAATTCTCAAGCCCTCCAGAGCTTTGAAATCCTATTTTTTTAAGTTGTCAAAATGGCTGAGTTAGTCCACTAGGCCATTGGTTCAAGCCTGGAAGTAGCCTGAAAATAATCAAAAAATTGTTCAAAAACCCACAAATCCATGGGTAACCCATAACCCATCTGCCACTAATTGTACCCATGGAAAAAAACCCATACCTGCAAAAAGGGGTATGGGTATGGGTAGCCCCCACAAGTAGCCATGGGTTACCCATGCTGTTCCCTATCTCCATGTGTGCCTTGACTTTAAAGTTTAAAGATTCCAAGCACTTGCAGACATGGTGGCAAAGAACATCCCACAGTAACACTATGAGATGTGATGAATGACTGCCAAGCAGCTCAACTGTATTCATAAAACTATAATATTCACCACGAGACATAACTGGACATAAAATCTGTTGATTAACACTTGGCTAACCTATGTACTTAGCAGAATTCAAAAAATATATATATTTGTGGAAGCTGGTGTATCATTCGGTGGAATGATCAAACTTTCGGGACTGGATAATGAAAGTTTCGGAAAATTGAACATGTGACATGTCACGCTTTGAAAGTTTCGGGACCTTACAAAACTTTCGGTCCTATCCAATTTCAAACTTTCGCAGCCATTCGGAAACTTGATATCATGTTCAAATGTTCGGAAAAGGGCCAAAAATGATGATTCTTTCGGATTTTATTTTTTGGCTCGTTTACAGCAGCATATGTGGGAGAAAAGTTGTAGTGCTCAAGAGACGCATAATATCAAAGACTCGATATTTATTCAGAAGCTAGACAAAAATTAATCATAAGTTCACAATCGTAGTGGAGAAGCGTGGGAAGAGTGAATAAGGGACAGGGTACATACCTAATGGTGGAGACACAAGTTGTAGTTATATACTAGTGATGATGTTTACTCGAAACCTGTTTAATAAAATAACATTAGTAAATTCTGTTCACAGTTGTAAGAGTGGGAGAGTGGGGGCAAAGCAAAAGGACAGGGCTACATGCCTGATGGTAGAAACACAAGTTGTGCTTTGTTTGTAGGCTATTGTACTAAGATATTTACTCAAAACCTGGACAGGACAAAAATTAAAATAAATTGATTATTTTTACAGCTGCAGTTGAGGGAAAATGAATGAGGAACATACCTGAACCTGATGGTAAGGAATACAAGCGGGAGGTGTGAACAATATGGTGTTTCCCCAAAAGCTAGACAGGGAAAAAAATCGAAATTGACAAATTATTTACATGGTCAGGGGGAGGGTTAATGAAGGGGCTACATACCTAAAGGTAAGAGTGCAAGTGGCAGATGTGAGTGGCCTGTTCGATGTTTGCTCGAGAGCTAGATAGGGGGGAAAACTGAGTATGCTGCATAGTTGTAGTAGTAGAGGTGTGGAGGGTTCATCGTGATTGACCCGTTTTGCCAGGCTTGTTTCGGCTTGTAAAAATCGAGTCACAAGCGGACCAGCCAGGTTCTTTACGCAAGTCGACTGCTCATTTTGGCGGGGAATTAAATGCTGACAAGCCGGGACAAGCCCGGCGAGCGAGCAATTAAAAGAGAATTTTCACGATGTTGGCCAGATTGATAAGTTGCCTACCTGATAGTAAGACACAAGCTGTAGGGGTGAAGTATGAGATTTTTCCTTGAGAACTAGACAACAAAAAATCAGTTATCTTTACAGTCATAGGAATGGGGCATCAGGGGGGTAAACGGTCGGGCTACAATGCCGCTCCATACCTGATGACGAGAACTCGAGTTGTCAATGTGGGCTACTAAAGATGTTTTCTTGCGGACTAGACAAAGAAAGGTTAATTATTTGCAGTCAGAGGTGACGGGAGAGGGGACAGGGAGAGAGGGGGCAAGAGCGGAGCTGCATACCTGGTGGTACAAGCACAAGGTGTTGGTGTTCCACATGTGTATCGGCTTTCATTTGACCTATTAGACAGGTTGTCATAGGAGCTGTACAGCCTGTAGATTGATCGAAATCAGATACTTATACTAACAGAAAATCCCATCAGACCAGATCTGCAACACGGCGACGAATAAAAATATTGCGGGTTCATTAAAAATAAAATGGAAATTCGCAGTAAGTAGAAATTTGCCCGGGCTGCAATGTTGTTGATGCATTTTCAAGTGGGAGTTAAACCTCAATAAATAACTCCCGGGTAATCCGGGGAATTCAGCTATTCAGGGTAATTACCTCAAATTTACAACAATTACCTGTTATTTCTGGTAATCCTTGGTATTTGGTGCCAATTTCGAAATGGGGCTTTTCCTGATGAAGTTCTAGACCGTTAGTTTCAGAGTACTGGATTTGGATTGGCCAGCCTTCTGTACTTCATAAAACATACTTAGATTACTAGTTCAAGACTTGAATAAATAAGTACAGTTTCTAGACTCGGTTTAAAAAAATGGTATCTAGGAAAAATAAATACAGTCACACAAGACAACAGCTCATACAATTGAAAATAGTTCTCATATGCCAAAAAGAAAAACCATGTCATACAGGTCAAGTTAAATTTCTTCCTGTATGCTCTGCAGCCTCTCCCTCTGCTGTTGTAATTGCAGGTGCATTGGATTGGGATTCTGTCATTGACCTGTGCCCTTCAGAACTACTTCCTTGACCTGAAGCAAACCGAATGGATTGTGATAAAGACATTTCTTCAAGGGTGGTAGGTTTGGCATTTTCAGCTGCTGCTATGACAATGATAAGAACTGGGTATAAAGCCTATGAATTTCAGCATTAATACATATCTCTAGAAAAGAGAGCATAGAACTCACTGAAATTTCTGGTACTGCTGCAACCCAGCATTGAGTTATAGTGCTTTGTTCATCATATTTGAATGATATTACGATATAAACTATCTGCACTTCATGTTGTTAAAACAAAAAACAATCACAATTATTGTTGAATCTTTTACTTACCCAAAAAATGCAATACATTGATCCAGATTCAACCAACAGTAATAGAACTTTCTGTACCCTGCTGGATGATGTGCCACTTTGAATCAGATTCTTTTTAACATCTTGATAATGACACCTATAAAATTCCTTGTTATTCAAGATCTTACCTCAAGTTTATTGACCTCACCATGTCTTATACCCAATGAGCAGAGTAGCAATCATATTTGTGAACAAAAGTGGAAGGCCCAAGATCAAGGCATTGAATTTTGAGGTATCACCTTCCGGATTTTTCACTATTTGTGCTACATTAATCCCTGCATTTACAAAACCTGCAGCTGATTGTGATGAAGTTAAAACTTTTGATAATACACCTAGGGCATATACTCACCTAAGGAGCCAACCATGCAGGACAATAGTGTCAGTTTGACAGCATGTCTCTCTGGAAACATGATCCATGCTTTCCACACCACAATCCCATCACTGATGATATACTGATAGGTCAATGAGCAACCAACTGTGGAACAAACTTTAAACACAGGATCCTACATTGAGCCTGTCCATAAAAATTTGAATAATCTCTATCCCTGTTAATACTGTGTTTAACTTTTCGGAGTCTGGTGGACTAAAACTTAGTGATGGGAACTGCAGAATGAAATACTCCAAATAGCAGACAGCGGAAACTAAGCTAGTCAAAAGCATAAGTCCTGTGAGAAGGGGCAGTACAGTTGTGAAATTTGATCCAGAGGCCTTTTTCAACCTAGTTGGGTAATTGTAATGTTCATGAAGCATATTAGTGTGTAACTCGAGAATGGGTTCCCAGTCTACGCACAATACTAAACGACAGACTGTAAGGGAGAGTGTTGCATAAACACCATACAATAGAAAAGATATTGCCACTTGTCCAAAGGATTGCTTGATAACTGTGAGATCGACTTCAGAGAGAGGTCGAGACTGCATCGAAGACATAGACAGCTAGGTAGAGGTGGCTGTGGGTGTGGTGTGGGAGAGAAGTCTGTGTGGATAAGTATGTCCTTTATATTTTGGACTTTCGAACTACGCTACTTACAGGGAAAGTTCAATCAAACATTGAGTACTATTAATTCTGAGTCTTAAATTTAAAAATGTGTACCCCCATGATAGCGGGTTGAACATGGATCAGAGGTTGAAAGACATGTTGCGGAGAGTATACTCATGTGGGCGAAGACTAAGCACATGGTAGACATCTCTGTTGGTGAACAAATCGAGAGGGACTCATACTTTCCATATGGTTTCAAGACAATCTCCAATAATAACAGGATAGATAGGTTCCGAAAGCCTACCCAAGCTCAACTACCAAACCCCACACCATACTTATTTCCAATTTGAATCTAAAGAAAGGTCAAACAGGGAGTTAACAACGTAGAAAACGCGAAAGATAAAATCAATATACAACAGAATACGCTGCTAATATTACAGCCGGACATAGATCAATCAGCTTCCCAGCATCTTTTCGAATACTCGAAGTGTCATATGGCCCCGGCAGTTTATCATCACATACATGATTTGCAACAATACGGATATTGAAAATGAGATGAAGTAGGATCTTCGTTGCTCACCTCAGTTCCGAGACTGGTATCCCGTAACTGATATTCTTCCTACACGTGGTCTCCCTTCCTTCCAACTCCTATAAATCATTCTCATCAATCTCATCATCAGTCAACTCCTCTCCTCTTCTGACTCCGCGATGTCTTTCGAAACCCTCTCTTCGAGCCCATGATCGTCCATCAGTACTAGTGTATGGTAGGATACTGAACGGTATGAAGAGCGTGTATATCGGACTATGTTCATAGTGAGAAGGCTAAAATAAATGAAAAGGGAGATCATCACGGGCGACGATTCGACGAAGGTGATGAAAAGGGGTACAATCAACAAAAAGAGAGATCATCACGGGCGACGATTCGAACGAAGGAGATGAGAAGGTGACATTGATGAGTATGGGTCATGACCCGAGATACACGACAATGGGTTACTCACTATCCTCCTTCTCCGATATTGAAGAACAACTTTAGATTCTGCGTCTTTCCCAAGCCGTACGAGCTGATAAAGGCCTGATTGTATCAAACCAGTTTCCCTACCCATGAAACAAGGACAACAAGAGGAGAGCTCAGAGTGCGCGAGAGGTTTTGAATTCTCACCGCACCCCTACTCAACGCAACTTTCCGGTAAGGAACTAGAACCTGTGGATACGTGAGAACGGATTGACAGTCGGCACAAGTCTTGGCAGCATGGCAGTGTCTGGACCTGCATGTAAGCACAAATTGATAAGCCTGGGCAGGTATGCTAGCGAGGGACAATCGTCGACACTCATGGGAACCGTGGGAGGAGTTGCGAGGGAGCGGGCGATGGCGGGGGATGAACAGACTGAGATTGACAATCGGCACAAGTTGGCAGCATGGCGGTGTCAGGACCTGCATGTAAGCACATATTAATAAGCCTGGGCGGGTAGCAAGGGACAATGGCCGACACTCATGGGAACCGTGGGAGGAGGTGCGAGGGAGTGGATGACGGCGGGATGAACAGAACCGTAGGTCCGGATGTCTGTAGGGCGCGTGTATTACAGGTGTACCCAAAGGTAGCTTAAGTACTCTAAAAGGGAGAACAAATCTCCTTCCTTAAATGTACAATGAAGGAATAGGCCGTCGCCTCGCGCGGCAGGTACGAGGCCGTAAAATTGATCCCACGTGCTAGTCAAGTGGAATGGATGATGCCGCAATATCGGCATGACATAACATACCAAATGGGTTTGCCCACAACCAGCCAGCCAACCGAAGATCAGTAAGGACGAGTCCTCATAAATTCGGCCTCGTAATTGGAGTACTCAGTAGACGGCTTTGCCAAACAAAGAAACGTGTTTCCTGCTCACACCTGGGCCAGCTGCTGATCGATTCAGACCGAGTCTCCTCCATAACATGCATCTCATCTCTTCAGTCAGTCGTAAAATGTCGGACTCCCCACACTGCCCTGTTCCGGCACTATCGGAACAGGGATGGTTCATCGTTCAATCCTCTCGACAATATTCATCCTTGCCTCCCCACTTTTGTCCCATCCCTTTAGGCATCCATCAACATCTGCCGATCTTTCCACATTTTGTCCCGGCGCAAACAAGACATTCTCCTTGTGGAGTAGGCCATAACGGTGACGCAGCTGGGACACCTGTTGATGCACGTTAACGATCCCCAGTGTGTATTTACTCTTTCATACACGTTTCGATCCTTTTTCAACGCTCATCTCTTCTGTCCACTTACTCTTTCTCGTTCCTTTCCTCTTGCTCTTGGCCTCGACATCACTCTTCCCCTTCTCCTCTTCAGTTAATAAGGGCACCCTGAGACCATTCTTTACTGACACTGCTGCGATGACCGGACGATCTACATACCCTTTCAAAATTCATTCACCTTCGATGAAGATTCCAATCACTCGACTCGAGAACACGTCTTCCAAGTCCTCATCTTTGTGCTTTATGTCGACCACGTTCCCCTTCTGCTGAGATGCTACCGACTCTACTTTTCGTGTTATCTTCAACAATCAAACCACTCTATGGAGTAGACGTAGTCTATTGTCCAAGGGCACGAGAAATCTGTACAAATATGTTGTCCATTTTTTCATTCTTTTGTTCCTAATACTAATAGTTGCCCAGACGTGACAGCATGAGGGGAGTTATCCGCATATATGCGTGCAAATTGGAGTATAGTATGCGCATATATCACTCGGGCTCAGTCTGTGAAGGGTCAAGATGAAGTCAAGATGCTCTGAAAAGCATGTACGTATTTGTATTCCTATCAGGACCGGAAACGTATTACAGTCTGATAGACTTACGATATTTAACAGCTCTTGCTACTCTACTTCGAAGGACTTTTTTAAGTCTTAGCTGGTTAGCATGCATGGTTATAGCACGATACGAATTTGTTCATCCTCTGACTACTACAGGGGAGACGAATTAGCATCAACTTTTGTCCTGGACAACTCATAAAAACCGTGCTTTCCTGTCGTGTTTCTTTATCCTCAACTGTGTTCCTGGTCTATCACACATGTGCATCTTTTTCATTACTACTCTAGCTGCTCTGCTCCTTAAGACTTTAATCTTGCGAACAGCCCAGTCTTTTGCATTCCTGTTTGTAGCATTTCCATGTCAATTGAGACTTTGAATTCCGTCCGCTCTACCGATGTTTTAAATTTCTTTTACCATCTCATTATAGGTGTTTTTGAAGTGAATATTAGCCGTCTTTTTGTGTTTGAATAAAACAGGCAATTCTTCTGCAGCCTTGTAATCTCGTTCGCTATCATCACTTATCAGAGTTCCTACGTCCGACTCGGACTTTCAGAATCATGTTTATGTTTATGTTCATGTTGATTCAGACCCTGAGTATCTACAATGCTGCCTTCCTCATGGCCCGGGCGGTATGTGAGTAGACTTACGCTAGTCTGATTTTTTTATTCAGATTTCAATCTGATTTTAACTTATGATAGATCAGTGGAACATGGGTCGATGCAATCTTTAAATCGACAAGTACCACTCTAGCGGCTTGTGACGCCCTGAATTCAAAGACTTTGTCATTAATGTATACAGTTGCACACATGATGTATCAGGCCCAGGAAATGGCGTGTTCGGTCCTGGAGGCGACATGCTTTGTGGTGTTTATCTTGTTTGACAAACAAATACCACCTAGATAGTGAATATTGTTTTTCATCTTGTATATGTGGGTTACGGTGGAAAACTGCGCGTTGGCGCATTTCCTCACTTGTTTTATGAACAGAGAATGACTGACCTCAATGTCAACCCAGACATTGGTGGCAAGCTGTCATCATTGTTGATCCAGGTCCTTCCTTTACTCATATTGTTAGTTATTCCTCCAATTGCACTTGAGTCCTGGACAATTTGACTCCTTGAGCTTATTCATATCCATATGATAGCCCATTAAAATAATTGATAGAAGCTGGGCTTTAATTTAGACTCGACCTATTTTCAGTTTTTGATCATGTTATACACCTTCTACTCCATCCTTTTTGCCTAATTCTGTTTGCTCCTTCCTCTCCAGTCTACTAAACACCCTCTCAACATCAATTGGATTGGTATTTAATAAGTACAACATGATACCAGGCAGAATCTAATAATATCCTCTTTTCTACAGTGGCATTTAATGACCAATACGAATTGAGTGCAGTCATTCGTGTGCTATTCTTTCGACGTTCATACCTTGAGCCTGAAGAGAGATAAGATTTCCATACATCGGAAATTGGAAGCCTATCACTCGATGCAAAAACATCAACCCAAGGTATGCGACGCTCCGAGTCAGTAAACAAGCCCAGTGCCATAAAGACATATATATTGTACCACTGGTACATTAACACACAATGCACATCGCATTGTTCACTCGGGTATAGGATTGACACGTACACTTCTTGATCATCCGCCACCCAACGGAATTTGGACGGGAAAACTGAGGGAGCCCAGCCGGGGGGGACATGAGCGGATCCAACATCAACCGTAAAATCGAGAGTTGAGGTCAATGCATGTGACATGCATCGGAATTCGCGTATCTGACGGTAAAGCTGGAACTTGGCCGTGGATGAAGGAATGTAGTTGATTTCAACGATTCTTTGGTTTGAAGAGTCTCCAGTCATGTGAGCAAAACAAGACACGAGAGCATTTTCGTCGTCAATAGGTACCAAGTGATAGTCATTGTCGACACGATGATCGTTGATGACAAACCACATCCGAAGCGCAAGAATGACGTCAACAGACGAAGTCCAAAGCTCAACGTCAACTGTGTTTCCTTTTTTGGTGCTGAGTTTGAACGTGTGACTTGAATTCACCTGGACATCACCTGACCTGGACCTAAATAGCCTGTACCGGACCGGGGGGTACGGCAATCTAATTAGCCTTGATGGTGCTAATTCTCATACACTCCCAATAAATCCCCGAATACCTCGAACTTATATCAATAAAGGAAGGAGTCCAGACTGCTCCTCCCCGTCCCTCGGCATCGTCCCCTCATGCACGTGCACTCTAAGACCTTTACACCTGCCGGTCCGCTCTCATATATCCATGCTCGCTTCTATTTCCCGCCCATCCCGCCTATAGCATTTCACACGGAGTCCTCAAGGTCCTGTAATAAGTTCTCCCGCCCATCCCGCCTGTTACTATTAGACAATACTTAATTTGCCCGCCCATCCCGCTTATTAGATAATACTGTATTATTTACTCGAAGTCAAGCCCCGCCTTCGTACTCTCTTACTTATCATTTATACAAGTTCACATAAATCATATTCACATAGTAACAACCAACGAATGACACACGTTTACCTAACACTAACAACAGTAAAGAGAAATTACGCAGCGGGCACAGCAGCAGGACGATCGTTCTGGTCGGCAACCGCTCCTAATCGTGAATATTAGCCAAATACCAAGTGAGAGTAACACAAAGAGTACATACTCTTTTTCCTAGGAACCCCGGCATCCTTGCGCTTCTTTCGAGGGCGTTGAGAAACCATGACGGACTGGCCATTGACGCCGGTCACCGTATTGTTGATGAAGCTAGTGCTGAGAGGGATAGAATTCGCCCCCGGAGCAGGGGCAAGAGAGGACGTTTGGGCGGGAGCGCTGTCCACACTAGCCGACACAGGGGTTTCCGATTGAGTGGGAGGAGGAGCTGTAGCAGTGTTGTCAGCACCGCCAGGCACGGTGTCCGAGTCACAGGCATCGGCCGGAGAAGGAGCGTCTCCATCGTTAGCAATACTCGACATTTGGGTTTGCATAGTTGTTATCGCCAAGGCTTCATCAAAGCCTGCCTTCTCCCAGTCCTCGTATTCGGAGGAGGTCAATTTGTGAAAGTAAGTTGTCCCGGAGTTCCATGCATTCAATAAAAGCTCGACCTCGATCATGCTGCCCAGGGAGGAGGGGTTAATAAACTTCTCCAGAGGCCAGTTCTTCACCACAATGCGATGGACACGAGTAATCTTGTCCGCGAAGTTGACGTAATACATGCGGGGAATCTTGCTTCGACCCGCACATTCCTCTAGAAATGAGAGTCAATTGTGCACTTGAAATAGAATAGCTGGAACAATCACGTACGTAGTTTCTTGTAAACCAGATTTCGTAGCTCGGACTTCTTCTGCAACAATCGTTGTTGATGGTTCCGAACCAAACCTACAGTCAAGATGTTAGTTGTAGACTGAGGCGCGTCATCACAAGTGTACCTTCCACACCCGAAATCATATAGCCTTCCATCCGAGCAGCGACGTCCGATATGGGCTGTTTGAATGCCATGTTGAAAAAATCCATCGGTCGATCACTGGTCATCACCACCTCGGGTCGGTGAAAGTGGCTAACGTTTGAACGGACCGCAATGAGGACCACTTCGGTCCCGGTACGAGCGTTGAGTCGTTGTAGCTAGTGAGAACATTAGAAAACAATCATCGGTAAGGATGCCACCACACACCTCGAGCTTCACCGCGTCCATGCTTGTTCTAAAGTCATGAAACGTACTAATCGCCGAGTTATGGGCTCCCAGATGACGATTTTCACGATGATCGCCAAGCTCCTTCATTGCGCTCTCGGTCGCCGCCTTTTGTTCATCTTCCGACATAGCCTTCCACTTCTCAGCAATCTCGGCAGCACACTCGTTGGCTTTGCGACGAGGTTCATCCGGTCCCAGAGCTAGAGTCAAGATAATCAACAAGTAATCGATTGAAAAAAGTAGCATAACCCACCGTCGTTGACTCGCTTCATCTCAACACGCAAAAACGCGTTAAACCTATTGGCTTTGCGTGAAGTGCGTCTGAGACGAGCGGTCTGCATAACATCCTCAAAAATCTGAGAGGCGGAGCGGTTCCCAACCTCAGAGTGGATACGCTCAGCCTCCCCCCAGACCAATTTCAACACCGCATCCACCTGCTCTTGATACTCTTCTTTCCTCGCCTTCCGAATGTTGTGACGACGAAGTTTCTCGGCGTTCGTCAACTTCAGAACCGCCCGTTTTTTGCGATGGCGGAAAGGACGACGAGCGGACAAGCCTGTGGCGCAGGCTGCACTCAACAGACGGTCGAAGTTTGCCTTCTGTTTCTTGCGAGACATTGGTGTGATTTGATAGTAAACAAAGCTCGCTATATAATGGACGTAAATATGAAACAAAAATTGTAGCCACATGCAAATTCGAATTTCAAAGATTAGATTCGTTAAGATCCCACAGGAAGCGAGCCGCTCTTCCCGACAAGAGCCTCGCCCTGCAACTCACTGCGTATACAAAGCTATCAACGTCGTCGTTTTCCTCAAGCTCTGCCTCAACGTCATCTACTTGTAGCGGTTCCAGGCCATGAGAGGTCAAATAATATCTGACCCAATTTCTTGTCGGTTGAATAGAGGTTGTGGCTGATGAAGATAAGGTGAGATATCACGAACCACATGGTCAAAAATTAGACCCACTGCCAACGACGATATTCACACGAGGGGACAGATTGACGGACAGATTATCAACCGGAGAACGAGCGGATCGTGGTGTCATAGGACCAGCACGATGGCTGGGAGTCGGAGTTGCAGGTGCAGGGGACTGCATGCGAGATCGAGATCGAGTGGGAGTGGAAGGAGCGTTGTTATGGGGAGAGGGTGAGGGTAACTGCGCCAAATTATCCGCCAGGTCATTCACAGGAGTCGGAATCGCTGCAGGTTGTGTTGGTTGGAGAAAAGCAGCCCGAATACTGGCAGCTGCTACACCGTCGCTAGTGGGATCGTACTCGTGAACAACGTTTGGAAGCGGACGACCGCTACTAGCCAGGGCGTGAACGGCGTCCTCAAATCGACTGAAGGCAAAAGCCAGCTTGAAAGATGGCTTGGAAGAATCGACGCTTCGTATTGCTTCTTCACTGTTACAACCAGTCCGTGAGGGATTATTTATCTCGCAAACAAGGAAGACTCACGCGCTGAAGAAAACGCCACCCCTTGAACCAAGAATGACAGCCCAGAATAGAGAGTTGTTGTGCTCGTTGTTGAGTTCGGCACAAATGACATCGAATGCGGGTTGACCAAAGAAACCTTGATGTAATTCGTTGGGTTTATTACGAAGTCGGGACATGTTTTCGCTGAGCCATGGTTGAAGACTGTTGTACAACCGGTGTGCCTGCTCCGGAGACAAACACTGAATCGGGAGGGGGAATAGAGGAGCGCTAAAGCCCCCAGGTCTCCACTGCCTTCAAAAACTTAAGCTTTGGTTCGAGAATGGAAGAAAGTCAGTACTCACATAGAAGAGTAGACACCTGGGTTCGTCGTTGAGCCAGGCGCTCCGAGCAGGACGTATCGATCCAACAACATGAAGAACGACCAGAGAGTCCGGACTTCCTTATTCCAATACGAAGTTATGTAACGAGGTCATCACGTGCCGCGTGTCACGCATCAGAATCCAACGCGTTGTTTCAACGTTACAATGTTTAAACGTCAAAATGTTTCCAACCGGTGCGTGCCACTGACTTCTGGCGAGAATAGACCTACCTCTCTTCACCACGCACCTTTGAATATCTCTGACGAGAAATACGAAGGAAACGCATGGTTGTCGGAGAGGCAGAGATATTCGCACCTTGCCACCAACGAGTCTGACACGCCTTCACAGCCGGAACTGTTAGCGATACCTCCGCGCGTAACTTGATAACTTGCCCACAAACCTTTGATTTCAAGTCTGCTCTCTTTCAAACTATACGCGATGAAGGAGTTCTGGACAAAACTGCCTCGGACCTCGGCAACGGCTCTCTTCCACCATCCCCACTCTCTTCTCTACCCTCTACTCGAAGTCCATCACCGTCTCCATCGTCTATAACCGACCGCTCGAGAGGACGTAACGATGTTCAAATCTCCAACAAGAAGAAACGAAAAAATGCCCGTAACAAAGCAGCTAGCAAGAAGAACAAAAAACGAAAGAAAGAAGAGCGTCTTTTAATCAACGGGCCTGCTACCGGCCAAAGTCATACACAACACGAGAAATATCTACGTACCGCCGAAGTCCACACCAGTTCCATCTCTCTCTCGACCAACGCACGCATCACCTCTACCGCCTACGCTGGTCTTCGAGACGGTCGCCTCCCAAAGATCACTCCGACCTTGCAGGAGCTTGTTGGGCCGGATTCGAAGTACGGTATGGAACTTTTGCCATGGGATGGCCGGTGCGTCATCACTCTACTACCCGTAATAGTTCGTGACTGACCGTTGTTCATTTTGACCTCAACAGGACACCGATTCCCATTTTTTCTTCTAACGACGAAGAAGGACGACTGTGTGCTTTACTGGCAGGTTCACCTGATGATGAGAAATGGGGTCGTGTCCATGTTGCTGCAGCTGAGCTATTGGAAGCGCATCGTAGTAATATTTCGCCAAAGGAACATCGACGAGGCCGATTTGAGTGTCGCAACGTCGGCGTGTTCCATGGCACAGGCACAGTGAAACCCTGCAATCTGGTTCATACCAAGAAGGAGACCTGAACTCTTGACGCCATCTGTCAGCATGACTCCTTCAAATGCCTATCCGGATTTGCTAACAGTGAGTAACACGTGATTCAAATTTTATCTGGACTCGCTTAAGAGTTAATAACGAACTCAGGTGTGTTTGCTACGTGGGCACCTCGTCTTTGGTCCTACTACTCTACGTACCAGAAAAAGCTTCTAGCGTCCGATCCTTCACTCAAAACTCCCTTCTCCAACAGTGTCTGGTCCACAGCAACGTTTAACTTTGGACCACAAACAGCCTGTTTCCCTCACGTCGACCATTCTAACCTCCCATTCGGCTGGTGCGCCATTTGGGCTTTGGGCGACTTCGATCCAAAGCAAAGTGCCCATCTCATATTATGGGACTTGCGCCTTGTGATTGAGTTTCCCCCTGGCTCACTCGCATTTATTCCCTCCAGCGTTTTTCCACATTCCAACGTCTCTCTTCTCCAGCATGAGAAACGTTATTCCTTTACTCAATTCACTCCCGGTTCTCTTTTTCGATGGGTTGACCAGGGTTACCAGACGCAAGCAATGTGGAAGGCTTCTCAAACAGATGCTCAGCTTCGGGAGGAAGCTGAGAACACAAAGAAAAGATGGACGATGGGACTTGGCCTTTTACCTACACTCTCTGAGATAAAACTTCCTAGTAGTTGATGTATCTTTGCAATGTGATAAGCTGTTTTTCATGGTATTCATAAACAATTTGAGGGTGTCTTGTATGCTTTGAAGATAACATCCAGTGATTTCTTAAGTCTAAGTTTAATCTGAAGAGACGGTTGGAAAAAAGACTACTTTCCTTTAAATTAGTACTGTAATCATTGATGTTCACTTTCCTTCAATCATGTTCGTTCCGAATGTTGCTTTGATATCTTTCGAATCTCATATTTAATACTTGGGAACCTTGCTAAAGTTACTCAAAAACATTTCCATACAGCTAACGGTCCAATCTGTACATGTATCGACTCTCAAAAAACATTTCGAACAAAGTCCATGGTGATATTTGGATACTCCATGGTGATATTTGGATACATCATCGTGATATTTGATTACTTCGTGGTGATATTTGGATACTCCATGGTGATATTTGGATACATCATCGTGATATTTGATTACTTCGTGGTGATATTTGGACTATTAGTGCTGATGTCAGGCTGTCGGGTTACTCAAATCTCTTCCTTCCACATCTCCGAGTCTCTGATTTCACCACCACTGGTCTTTCTTCGTTATGCCGCTTCCTCATCGTTTCGATGAGTGGGATTCCGTATTCAAGTCCCGTCCCTCACGTGCAGCCGAAGAGGAGGAGTTATTGGCAGAAGGCTTCTCAGAGGACGAGATACCTGCGGTCATTGAGCGTCGGAACACATATCGTCGTATCTATAGGAAGGCTATGGCTTCAAAGCAATACTATCAACGGTGAGCTTGTATTGCTTGTATTAAAATTCCCAATCTTAAATAAGTCTCGACACAATCTCAGACATCGTACTGAGATTCTTGCGAAAGCAAAGTCAAAGTACCAAAGGTATGTATTCATGTTCCAGTTATTATAATGACTTATCACCCGGCAGTCGTGTTTCACAAAAGTCTTGCCGTGAAGCTCAACGTCGAGCCCAACAGAACTATCGCCTCCAGAACCGTGAGTTGTTGGCTAAGAAGGAACGGGAACGACGACTCCGAAAGAAACGCATGGAGTCTGCGGAGATGATTTCGGAGGCTGATCAGTGATACAAGTCTAGCGTGTAATTTCGGATGTAATTTCTGCTGATCTGTTAAAGGTCTAATGTTAATTTTCTACTGCTTCCGAACCACAAAGTTTGAACGTTTGTATTTCGTTACAGTTATACAGTAAAGGTACAGACTAGAGTGAATGTCATACAAGACCAGAAACCCAATCCACCATTGCTCCGACGCCTTCAGTGAGCTCATCATCATCTTCATCGAGGTCAGAGTTGTCCTCATCATTCGGAACCAAGGTCTCTGAACTGATGTCAAAATAAATATCCATGTGGTAACCTGTGTGCTTACCCGTCGGTTCAGCGGATGCAGAAGTTGAAGATCCAACAGTAGGGGCTAACGGCAAATCCATTGGGGCAGGATCTGAAATTTCAATGATGGGAACATGGGTCTCTGGAACGAAATCAAAAAAAAAATTATGAACCATGCGAAAAAACAGGGCTTACCCATATGCTCAACCAGGGACTGATTGGTCGGCGAGCGATCGGTAGCGACTGGTGCCAACTCAGGTGAATGATCCGATGACTCCGGACGCTTGCGAATGCCAGGGGTTTTGATACCGGTGAAGGAAGGAAGGGAGTAAGTCCGTTGGATTTGTTCCATCAGAAGTCTGTTGACTCCGCGACGGCGTTCGATGTATTCGTGAACGGGCCCATAGTTCGGAGAATGCTCAAGCTGAAGGCGTTTGAGGATGGAGTCAAACTCGAGGTCTTCATTGACAATGGAGGTGTGAAGACGACGGATTTCTACATTACATCGGACGATCTCTTCTCGTGCCCGACTGACTCGGCGATAACGTTTCATCGTTTCTCGGATGTTGGCTTGGGCCCAAGGCTTATCAAATACAGAATGACGTGTATCTTGAAGTATGTTGAATTCGTCAAGGAATGAGAAGTGAGATACTTTGGACCAGTCGAGTGTCGGTCTTGGGGGGTCGAGAGCAGTCGCTGCGGCATTGTAGCGTCGTACAGCATTCCGGATGGCCTGAGAGCGTTTTTGTAGAGCTTGAGATATGTGGGTCCTCATCTTGTAGCCTAGGATCAAGCAGATGGAATGTGCAAATGAATGAAAGTATATGCAAATGATAACGTACCTGTTTGAGATAGGTTGAGCCGGTGTAGCTCGAAAAGCCTCTGCACAACAAGCTTGTACAGGCTTTCGAGTGCCTGCTGATACTTGCGCTTCCTCATGTACTGCAATGCCTGGATGTACTGCGGTGACGCCGGCTGCCATCATTGACCTTCAGGTATACCCATTTGCACCTCCATCTGAACGAGTTCATCAAGAACTCGATCACGCTGCTCACCGATAACGCGACGTTTGGTTTCGGCCTTGCGGGTTTCGGAAAGAGCGACGCGTACTGTTGCTGCTGGGAAAGAGGAGTGTAGTCGCCGGGTATGTGAAGACGAAAGCTGCTGGAAGCCTCCTCATATTCCGCACTGAAGGAAAAGGTTTGAGTAGCAAGGAAGTAGTCAACGAAAGAAATATGGGGCTTACTTGAGGGTTCGAAACTTTTGAAGAAGTTCGACATATGCTACAGCGTGCACATCTTCTTCTAACTCGGTACCCAAGTCTCGGAAATGGTTCACTTCATCTTCGAAGTAGGTCTCCAGGTCTTTTTCCGTAAGCTGTAGTTCCTTCAGCATAGTCTGTACTGCCTCGTCGTCGTCTTCAATGATGTCGAGTGCTTGAACGTAGTTATTGTGGATTGTTCGTGCGAGGTTCTGATATTTTTCCCGATCCCACTGACGGAAGTAAACGTCGATGAAGACACGTCGCCGGTATGCATTCATGTAACGAGTGATTGACGCGAGTTGGTTGGAGGACGAGAATACACGTTCGAGAGTCTCGAGGTCTTCAAGGCCCATGCCAGGAATACTGAGAGGATGATTGTGTTGCTGGCATATTATGTTGTGGGTGTATCCGTGGAACGCATTGACACAGGTCCGGCACTTCTTTTCTTGAAACTTTGGACCTAGAGAGCTAGCGACGATGGTACGAATGAAACGGCAGCCAATATCGTAACCAAGTATCCATTGGTCACCAAAACTTCGAGAGCCTTGGCTACCATAGCCAGAGGATACTTGGCGCTAGTGTTAAAACAAAGATCATTGATCATGTCTGAAATGAAATAGTGCGACGCAATAACTCACAGCTCCCCGCTTTCAATCATGTCAACGATCCAAAGTATGAACCCATGTCGACATGTGCTGGCAAATATCCCACATTCCTTAAATACAGCCCACATCTTCTTCAGCTCGTCCCTCGCAGAGGCCTTCCACTTCTCGGCACAAGTGTTGAGCAATTTCGCTAGTACGGGATCTACTTCATCTTCTCCTCCGTCGGTTGGATCACCTTCGTTATTGACATCAATCCCGTCCTGATCATCATCGCCTACGTCTTCGGGCCCGATATCGTCATGGTCCTGTGCTCGCGCCTTGACTTCATTGGCATATTGATCCACGAACTCTTGCGATAGATAATAGTCGCTCGAGAACACACGCGTTTCAGCGATTTCACGACCGCTGATGCCCTTAATGCGTTTGAGTGAATTGTTGCCGTCAACGACCCACATTCTCTGGATCTCAAGCTGTGGTTCATCTTCCAACTACAAAACAATGAGCATAGAGTTATACTAAGCGTCTAGGCACAAACCTCGTAGCAACATGCAGGACAAGCGTTTTTCACACGATAATCCGGTCCATCATGGCCTAGTTCCTGGGAGACCCGACCGTCAACCTTACGGAGGATCGCAAGGTAGATATCAAAAGCGTCGGATAGTGCTGAGCGATAGCCGTGCCGATAGGGGGTCTGGTTGAGAAGAGTGGTTCATAACGATTCGGCCGGACATATAGAGCTGGTTACACACCTTGTAGAGGTGGCAGAGTGTTTTAGCAAACGCCTCCACGCTGAGGGAGGCTTTGAATAATCGAAGGGTGTAGAATAGGTTGAGCGTTTGAAGTGAAATCGCAAGGGACGGGTTCAGAGGTGAATTGCCGAGGTAGCCGGCACGCACCAACGCAACGTTTGGCTCGGTATTCTGGTCACGAGGGATGAGAGCGGTGTTTTCAAGCGTGTACAGGTCAATTGTTGATATGTAGAAGTTGTAATCGGGATGGGATGACGGAGGTGATTGCGTGCTTGAATGTTTCCAGACCAAGTACGCGTCGGTCATGGCGTCCATAAGCGAGCTCCAGTTCTCGTCTGCAGCTCGTACTCGACGCTTCCATGTTCGACCGTCTTTTCGGTAACGCTTGCCATACCATCTTGTGAAGGAGTAAGCAAGGAACATATGTAATGGGTTATGCATAAACACACCGGTTGCCATGAATTAAATCCCGCACAGCTATCACAAACGTCTCACTGTTGGTGTTTCGTACGGGCTCATCGTCTTCATCATCTCCGTCGACTCCGCTCATTCCAACTCCAAGGTCAAGAGGGCCATCTCCGCTTCCAAAATCATCGGTCATTTCAACGTCTCGAACTCCTGCCATTTCGTTCAGCGCCTGACGAGATTCTGAGCTTAAGCCTAAGAAAAAGTATTAGTAAATGTCAGGTTCTCAGCATATGATAACAACGTACCTTGGATGTTGAGTGCATACGCCTTCTGCGCCTGTTGTCGTTCTTTGGCCATCGCAGTATGGTTGAGGACTCTGGTTGTGGGACGAATGCCGAGTCGTCCACTGCCCACCGTAACTTTCACTGATCGGGAGGTGCTTTTGCTCTTGGTCATGTTGGGAGGTATGAATCGGGGTGTGCTTCAGACGTGGCGGGATGTGCGTGAGGAACGGGAGTGAATTGACCAGCACTCGATTATTAATCATGGTTGAACTGTTAGCCGAGACCAAGTGTCGGGAGAGATATTGTTTAGGGATAGCGTGCAGATGTCGGTAGCGGGATGACAGACGGGATAGAGGACGGCAGTAGTGTTTCAGAGCGTATATGTCGGCTGGAAGTATAGCGACGAGCTTCAGACGTGGTGGGATGTGCTTGAGGAACGGAAGTGAAGGTGTTTGACCGTTTGATTATTAATCATGTTTGAACTATTGGCCGAGATCAAGTGTCGGGAGAGATTGTTTAGGGACGGCGGGCAGACGTCGGTACCGGGATGACAGAGGGGATAGATCACGACGGTAGTGTTTCGGGCCCTATATGACGGCTGGAAGTAAGTGTAGCGACAAGGAGTGACGCCAGGACGGGCGGGACGCACATCAAGCAACCATAGAGGTGGACCGAGGCTCGTGACGAACGTGTGCATGAAAGAATGTTGTGGAGAACGAGGGTTCTAGAGGTTAACCGTCCGTGATAGTGTGAGTTGTCGGGCAAGATGGGCGGGATGGGCGGGAAAGAGTAACCGTGCGTGGTTGTGTGAGAGCGGACAGCAGGAGTTCCGGAGCGTAGGGCCGAGGACCTGAGAGGGGCACGTGCATGAGGACGATGCCGAGGGACGGGGAGGAGCAGTCTGGACTCCTTCCTTTATTGATATAAGTTCGAGGTATTCGGGGATTTATTGGGAGTGTATGAGAATTAGCACCATCAAGGCTAATTAGATTGCCGTACCCCCCGGTCCGGTACAGGCTATTTAGGTCCAGGTCAGGTGATGTCCAGGTGCTTGAATTAGGATGCAACTGGGGTGGATTGTCGTCTTCATGGAGAAGGGAGACGTCGGAATCAAGTTTGAATTCAACTGGGATATTGTCGTATTCGACCTGCTGTTGACGGACTGACACGCCGCTCTCTTTCACTACGACTTCCTGTAAATCGAATCCCAATGGTTCATCGGTATGGGATAGAGAAAAATATGGACGCCATCGAATGTAGCGGTGTTCCTTTTTTTGAAGGTAAATCCCAACTACGCCGTTGGGATCTCGGCAATGCAACGAAGCATAGAATATGTCTCCTCCGCTATCAGGTAGATACTGCAGCGGAAGATGGATACGGAGTCCATTGTTCCCAAATGAAAACGATGATTTATCACCAAGGCCGTCTGACTCAGAGACACCAACTTTGCCCGACGACACAAACTCTGAGGGGGACCTTGCAAACATTCCCCTGTCCTGGTGATAATCCTGTGATACCCAGGCAAAGATACTCCGATCATCCGAGTACCTGATAATCTCCTGTTGTAGACGTAGAAAAGCCTTTTCTCCTCCCTCTCCATAGATTGGTGGCATGTTGACCCCAAAAAGACCCATAAGGCAGTATGCCATGTCTTCTTCTCGTGTTGTTTTTCTCGATGCAGCCCATGACATTTTCTGTGCAATGCTGTAGCCGTCAAGCGTGTTCGAACGCTCGAAAACCTCGACCGGAATAGAGGTCACTTCGGACACGACATGCCGAATACTGGATCGAGTACCGATCTTGTCCCAATCCTTATCCAAAAACACCATGTAACGTGGAGCAATCAGCTCCTGAAGTGTCCAACCTCTTGTGAACCATCGACTGCTCCTCAGTTCCTCCAAATCCATCACATTCTTCTCAATTGAGACATCGCTCAAGTAGACAATGCAGACATGAGCTTCTTTGTAGTACTTGAACATTGAGTTGAGCGCTTCAGAGAGCTCGGCGCTACTAGACTTATCGATGCAGCATGTGTCGATCCATGTCCACTCGAATTTATACTGTCGAGCATACTCGCAAGACTTTTTGATCTTCAACCATCCGGCTTTTCTCTGGATCTTCATAACCTTCAACCACTTGGCTTTTTTTTCGGCTTCGTGAAGATTCTGAATGTCTTGGAAGGTGACCTCATCCTTTTCCCAGGTGTGGGAGAGAATAGCATATTTGGGGATATCGGTGAGAAATTCTTTGAGCTGATAGGTCTTGGTGTTCAGGAGACGCATATGTAGTATGAAGAGGATATTTATTCAAAAGCTAGACAAAAAATAAAAATCAATTACTATCTTACATTATTAGTAGAGAAGTGTGGGCAAAGTTCATACCTGGTGGTGGAAACACAAACTATAGTGTGTAAGACGTTCACTCGAAATATGGAAAGGAAATTGCACAGTTAGAGGAGGAGGGATTATGATGAGGGGAGGTTCTTTTCAGGACACCTTACTGTTGGGTTGCAAGCTTTATCTGTGGGCGTTTACTCGGACACTAGACTGGGAATGATTGATTTCAATCAATCGATCATTTCACAGCTTTAGCGGAGAGACACGGCTTGAGGTAAGTACCTGATAGGAACACAAGCTGTGGGTATGAATGATATGATACATCTCTGAAAGCTAGCTGGAAATTCAAAAACCAAAATTGATCAGTAACTTCATGGCTCAGGAATGTGTGCCGAATGGAGGGGCTACAAATCTGAAGGGAAGACACGAGTAGTAGATGTGGGCTATTGGATGTTTACTTGAAAGCTAAACGGGGGAAACATGATCGATACTCCGCACAGTTCAAAGTCGCAGCGGGAGCTGTGCAAGAAGATGCCCACCCGAGATACCGAAGCTGTAGAGGTGTTGAGTACAGGATTTCATTCGAGAGGCGGAAAGTTGTAGAAGCGAGGAGGCAGGCTTTATATCTGATGGTGAGAACTCAAGTTGTGAATGAGAGCTTTAGTGTTTTTTCCAGAACAAAATCTCTTCCTATGCATCAATCTTCCAGAGGTACAGCCGATGGAAGATTGTTTCGGAAGATTGAGAGGTGAAAAGAATCTCACCGCACCTTATCATTTCTGAAAAGAGCAATCAGATGTTTGCTCAAAGGCTGGGCAACAACTATCAACAATTAACAGCTATAGGTGATGGAAGATGGAAGAGAAGAGACAAGCTACATAGTCATTTTCTTTCACAAGTTATTTTTGAGGATATGTGGTTAGTATATTCAGTAATGCTATTTTTGAAGCCCACACAGCTTACAAGAGCTTACATGGGTTAGCTAGATCTATCATCGTGCACACGTGTTGATTATGGTGCTATTAGTAGGGCCTAGAAAATGATATTGATGGATGCTCACCAAGGTTCAGAGGCTGTTAAACTGGGTGGCGGGTCAACTATATTACAGGTGACCCGAAAACAGTATCAATGTTGAGCCCGTGAGAATATCAAATCAATCTGTCTGATCTTCAACACCTGATGTTTTTTTACTAAGTCAATTTGTGGAGTTCAAGCAAGAGTAAGTGATGGGAACACCTACAGTTGCCTCTCATGGCAATCAGCTTGCCGTAAAAATCATGTCAGTAGGGGTGGCTAAGACCAAGTGCATAATTTGATACCGACCATGATCAACTGCTAGATGTTACAGATACCATCAACCAGTTGAGATCAGTAATGAAACAAATTACAGATAAATAATCCATATAAACACACGTTGAGTGTATATGTTTATATCGTCAGTCTGCCTAGGGGAGACTAATAAATACTGTACTATTACGACCTGATGTTCAGCGGGTGTGACCTGTGACACCAAAACTTCACTGTTCATCCAGTTCAGAACCTTTTTGAGTGTGTGACAGCACCTGAACTAAGGTCAAAAATATATAAATTTGGACTCAAAACCCATTGAAATCATCTATAAATAACAGAAATGCGCCGCAGGCACTAAAAATTTAAGTTTTCCCTAGAATTTGCTCTAAAATTTGCATGTCACAATGGTTCAGAGGCCATTGTGACTGGTGACAGGTTTCAAAAAGTTGAAGTTCAGCAGAGGGGTGTGATGTGTGACTGAACATCGGGTCGTAATAGTACAGTAATGGGCTTAGCTGGTAAGTAGACTGACCTCTAATTCAGGGTAATTTCATTAATATTGCCCACTTATGTACACCAGATCAAGGCCTATGATTTCCCCAAAGAATCAGTTTATTGATAAGCTGGTTGGTATTAAAGCAAAAAGAATTCAGAGAATATGAATAGGAGGATGTCGGAAAATTCATAGCAGACTTTTTCAAAGCGGAGCTCTGTTTGGTCCTTAGGAAAATGCACAGCGTGATGATCGCATGAGAAACTTGATATATGAAGGCGCCGAGTGCGCAACACGATATCATCAACCATGGGAATCAAGAAACCAGTCCTGTAATGTCATGAAGGGACCGTACCGCCAGTGTGATCGAGAAACCAAATCGAAACACGGCGAGGATAGTGTGTGGTCTTATGCACTCGTTGACGTCACTACGTCTCCGCAGTGTTGCCTCCCGGTTTCTCTTCGATCTTTTGACTTCCAAGGAAGCCAAGCAGTACTGCAGACTGCCTGATGACTTGGATATCGATCTGATAGGTTTTAGGCAGTACAGATCGAACGATATAAGCATACACATCAAATCGATTACATAAACCATGACGTAGCAATAAATAAACAATTGAAACAGAGGACTTTGCCAAACAAAGAAACGTGTTTCCTGCGTCCGCTCACACCTGCTCCTGATTCAGACTGAGTCTCCTCCAAGACGGGCCTGTCTACCTGTAAACACACATCTGATCTATTCAGTCAGTCGTAAAATATCAGACTCCCCACACTGCTCTGTTTGGTCACTAGCATATGGGGATGGTTCAATCCTCTCGAGTTCGGTCCCATCCCTTTAAGCATCTATCTGCACGTCAATGGTCCCCTGTGTGTATTTACTCCTTTATATGTGTTTCAATCCTTTTTCAACGCTCATCTCTTCTGTCTCCTTACTCTTTCTCGCTCCTTTCCTCTTGCTCTTCGCCTCGACATCACCCTTTCCCTTCCCCTCTTCGATTAATAAGGGCACCCTCAGACCATCCTTTACCGACACACTGCTCCGACGACCGGACGGCCCACTTACCCTTTCATTCACTTCGATGAAGATCCCAATCACTTAACTCAAGAACACGTCTTCCAATTCCTCATATGTGTGCTCCTTGTTGACCTCGTTCCGCTTCTGCTGAGATGTTACCGACTCTACTCTCCATGACATCCTCAACAATCAAAACACTCTATGGAGCAGAAGGGGTCTATTGACCAAGGGCACGAGAAATCTGTACAAATGTGATGTCCATTTTTCCATTCTTTTGTTCCCGATACTTATGGTTGCGCAGACCTGACAGCGTGGGGAGTTATCCGCATATATGCGTGCAAATTGGAGTATATCGGGCGCATATATTACTCGATATCAGTCTGAAAGATCCAGATGAAGTCAAAAAAGCAGGTACGTATTTGTATTCCTATCAAGACTGGGAACATTACTTATAGTCTGTAGACTTACTGATATTCTACAGCTCTTGATACTCCACTTCGAAGGATGGGAGTCGCGGTCATAGCACAATATGAATTATTTCATCCCCCGATTCCTGCAGGGGAGGCGAACTGGCATCAACCTTTTTCCTTGACACCTTATAAAAACTGTGCATTCCTGTCGAGTTTTTCTATCCTCAACTGCCCTTCTAGTCTATCACGCATGCGCACCTTTTTTATTACCACGCTAGCCATTCTGCTCGCTCAGAACTTTACTCTTGCGAACAGCCAGTCTCGTGCGTTCCTCTTTGTAGATTTTCCATGTCAATTCAACTTGAGACTTTGAATCCCATCCGCTTCATCAATTTTTTATTTTTTTTACCATCTCATGATAGGTGTTTTTGAAGTGAACGTAAGCCGTTTTTTTGTGGTTGAATGAAACCGGCAATTCTCTCTGCAGCTTTGTAAATCTCGTTCAATATCATCACATATCAGACTTCCTATGTCCGACTCGGACTTTTATGTTTATGTTTATGGTTCATGTTCATTTGTTCGAGGCCCTGGAGATTTACAGTGCTGCCTTCCTGATAGCCCGGGCAGTACGTGAGTAGACTTAAACTGGTCTAATTTTTCATTCAAATTTCGATCTGATTTTGGCTTATTATATGAGTGAAACCTGCGTCGCTGCAATCTTTAAATCGACTAGGGGACAAGTACCACTGCTAGCGGCTTGTAACGCCCCGAGTTCGAAGACTTTGTCATTAATGTATACAGTTACGCACATGATCATTGTAGGCCAGGAAATGGCGTGTTCGGTCCTGGAGCCAACACGCTTTGTGGTGTTTATCTTGTTTGACAAACAAAACCACCTAGATAGCGAATATTGTTTCTCATTTCGTATATGTGAGTCACAGTGGAGAACTGCGTGTTGGTGCACTTGCTTTATGAACAGAGAATGACTGACCTCAAGGACGCATTGATCCAGAGATCGGTAATCTAGCTTTCTTCATTGTTGATCCGGGTCCTTCCGTTACAGCGTTAGTGATGACCTGATAAACCTCCAACCATCGTTATACAATCTAACTATGTCCCATTTCATTTTCGACGATTCTCATCCCCACCTTCCACCTTTGAAAGGTGGGCTTGGGTATAAAGGTGGATGGACAACCCTCGAGGGTTACAGAAGACTGCAGAGGAACATTATAAAAGCGAGGATCCGTCGAGTCAGTCAAATGTCGCTGTGATTAGCTTCAAATTTGGATTTGGGCTTGGTGGGTCTGGGAAGGATAAGGAAAATAACTCGGATGAGGGCTCGGGCTCGGGCGCTGGTTTTGGAGCTGGATCTTGGTTAACGTTTGGGAAGAGTTATGATTCGGGTTAATTGGAAATGAGAACAGTCTCGGAAAGATCAGAGAAAAGGTGAAGAGGACAGGGGGTGAAAGTGTTGACTCATGATCCCGGGGTTGTGGTGAATGAAAATCGTGTCGTGAATGGAGAGAAGGAGAGGAAAGAGTGATAAGAAGGTTCAGTGTTGCACTGTCGGTATGATCCTGAGCTAGTGAAGAGTTAAGTGATCTTGAACAAGACGACAGAGGATCTGTGTCCATGACTATATTTCTGGACATGTACGATTTCACTGTATGTTTATATGTAGTCGTGTATGACGTTCAAAATTGGAAAAAATAAAACGACCGGATCCTGACTTTCGGTACCGAATTTTCTATCATTATGTCACCGAATCTTGCTGTATCGAGTCACCGAATTTCTCTGTACCAAGTCACCGAATTTTTCACATCGAGTGACCGAATTTTCCACCGAGTTTTCAACATCAAGTATTTTCTTACACATAATCCTTGAACCTTCATCAAACAAAGCAAATCTCCCTATTATGGTTGTATATAATGACAGGACAATATAGTTATAAACATTTTAACCAATTTCCATCTCATCTTCCTCATCTTCCTTCCAGCTTTCCAAAACTATTTCTTCTGCATTCAATGATTAAAATAATCCCTTGAATGAGACATACTAGCTCACTATACCTCTTCAAAACAAAGATGTAATCACCTCTGCTCTCAATTGGCAGCCTTGTTAGCTTTAACAAATACTGTCAATTTATTGATCAGTATATTTTGAAATCCTGTTGAAATGAGTCATGATCTTGAGTTCCAGTCCATTCTTCCTCCAAGTTGTGATCATACTAATCCTGAAGCTCATCACTGTCACTTATTTTCAAACTATTCAGATTCATTAGTTGAATCATTCTCAACAATTCCTTCCCATTCCTTCCCATTCCCACTCTCTGGATATGAATCTTCAGGATGATCTCCCCCAGTCTTGCTGTACTGGACTCTCATGCAATCCATCCCAGCAAGAAGCAGGATTGACACCTTGGTAGTAATTTCTGTAAGCATCATGTTGAAGGAAGTATAAATCCCATGAAGTACTTATATAAATAGAAAAGATACATACAAAATAATAAGTACTCACAATGAACTTGAACCATGACCAGCACCAGATATTAAGTTAGATGAGAATTCCAATCCTTTTGAAATTCCCTACAGTCCTGGTAGATTGCATCAAGAAATAAAAATGCAGAAATTGGAGATGATGAGGGTTTTCACAGTTCAAATAGTGTTGACAACCCAGCCCAAGAAAAAAGCCCTTCTAGGCTTGGAAAAACTCTCTCCCAACCTCTATCCACAGCAACTCAGTTTGAGTGTTTTGAGTAGAAGATATCCAGATGAAACTGCCATGATTAGTCCCTTGGTGTGAGCATTTGAAGTCATACATACATACTAGTTACCATGGTGCAGAAGAGCTGTTCATTGCCTTACCTAATGAGATATGGTGCTCTCAGGTAGATTTATGGGTCTGAGGGCTGCATTGTATCTTATGGAGAAACCTTTATATATTTAGTTTTTCACAGAAATAATGAAGAATTGGATTTTTGATGTATTAGAAAATTCTAGAAAGTTGGGGCAGCTAACATTAACACTTACAGACATGTTCGGAAATATCCTTACTGGTTGGCTTCACATTCATATTAATACTTTTACACCAAAATGCTGCTGTTAAATTACATATCTACTTTCAAAATTTTATAAGACATTTATGAGATCCTTGAGATAATGATAAACAATGCATAAGATGTGTTATTTTATGAAGTTTTTAAGACCTTGAACTGCCCTAGTCAATTCCTTGTGTCTGTATTTTTTGCCCTTCACAAGAATAAGAATATTTACATTAACAAAGTCCAATAGTAGCCATTAACTTTCATCCCCTAAAAAGGAAACATCCATTGTCAAAATATTCTGAGCCATCTCATTCACGAAGTAAAAGCAGTCAGTGTGAAGGGGACCCAAGAAACCACTCAAACAGATGGATTCCGCCATACCAATGCTGTGACCTGGCTCAGATCTATTCCTGTATTTGGTAGAGGTCAAATGATTAATAGGTGTCACAACCATTAAAGATTTAAAGTCACATGTACATAAGATTCAATAGGGGTGATGAGACCCTCTAGAAACTCCCTTGCAACTCAAATCACCCAAAAATAACATAAAAATGATGGCCAACTACAAGTTCCCCATGCAAGTGTAAGTTGAAGTCTAAAAGGCTAAGAGAATGGAAGTATTTTGAAGAGGTATAATGAGCTAGTATGTCAAGGGATTATTTTAATCATTGAATGCAGAGGAAATAATCTTGGAGGAAATAATCTTGGAAAGCTTGGAACAAAGATGAGATGGAAATTGGTTAAAATGTTAAACTATATTGTCCTGTCATTATATACAACTATAATAAGAAGATTTGCTTTGTTGGATGAAGAGGATTCAAGAATTATGTGTAAGAAATTTTGATGACTTGATGTTGAAAACTTGGTGACTCGATGTGGAAAATTCGGTGACTTAATACAGAGAAATTCGGTGACTCGATACAGCAAGATTCGGTGACATGATGATGGAAAATTCGGTACCGAAAGTCAGGATTCGGTGGTTTTATTTTTTCCAATTTTGAACGTCATACTCAGCATCAATTGGACCATTTTCTAGTCAGTACAACATGATACCAAGCAGAACCTAATAATATCTTCTTTTCAACAGTGACATCTAATGACCACTCCTCACCCGCAGTCGTTGCTGTACCATCCTTTCGGCATTCATATCTTGAGCCTGAGGAGAAATAAGATTCCCATACATCGGAAATTGAGAAGGCATTAGACGATGTAAAGATGTCGACCCAGGGTATGCGACGCTCTGAGTCAGGAAGCAAGCCCAGTGCCATAAAGACATATGTATTGTACCACTGGTATTTTAACACACAATGCATGTCACATTGTTCACCCGGCAGTGGGTATGGGATTGACACGTACACGTCTTTACATCAGCAAATCACCCCCTTTGGTTGTGAGGTTTTTGGGGTTGCAGAGGTTTTTGTTACAGTCCACAACCATGCAACCTCATAACCTCATAACCGAATCCTTAGTCTCAGTCAAGATAAACAGTAAGAAGGACTATTTTGTTGAATAAAAGTTCAAGAACATAAAAGACTCCCAAGTTGCAACGGTTGTGAGGTCAATGCGAGGTTGCAAAAGACCGAAAAATCACACAATTAATGGAGGTTCCGGAATCTTTGATTGGGGTTGCCAGGTTGCAGAAAAATGGCCGGTCCGGGGTTGCACAGGGTTGTGCAACGGTTGCCAACCAAAGTCTGAAAATGCTGATGTACCATTCACCCGACGGAATTCAGACGGGAAAATTGAAGGAGCCGAGCCGGTGAAATGAAGAAATCGAGTGTCAACCATAAAATTGACAGTTGTTCGGGTCAAAGCATGTGACGTGCATCGGAATCCACGTATCCAATGGTAAAGCTGGAATTTGGCAGTGGATGAAGGAATGTAGTTGATTTCGATGATTATTTGGTTTGAAGAGTCTCCAGTTGTGTGAAAAAAACAGGACACAACAGCGTTATCGTCGTCGATAGGCAATAGATGGCTGTCTTGAAGCAGGTGAGAGTCATCAATTAAACGATTGTTGACGAGAAACCACATCCGAATCGCAGGAATGACGTCACCAAGCAAAGTAAGATTGACGTTAAATGCTTTTCCGTTTTTAGTGCCGAGCTTGAACGTGTGAATTAAATGAAGAGGCCATAAGAATGTATTGTCGTCTTCACCGACAAGGGAGACACCAGAATCAAGTTTGAATTCAATCGGAATATTGTCGTGTTTGACCTGCTGTCGAGCGACTGCGCTCTCCTTCACTACGACTTCCTGTAAATCTCCCAATGGTGTATCAGTATGGGATAGAGAAAAATATGGACGCCATCGAATATAGCGGTGTTCCTTTTTTTGAAGGTAAATCCCAATTACACCTTCAGGATCTCGACAATGCAACGAAGCATAGAATATGTCTTCTCCGCTATCAGAAAGATGTTGCAGGGGAAGACAAATACGAAGTCCATTGTTCCCGAACGAAAATGATGAATTATCACCAAGGCCGTCTGAAACGGATACACCAACCCTTCCCGATGATGCAAACTCTGAGGGGGACCTTGCGAACATTCCTCTATCCTCATGATAATCCTGCGAGATCCAGGCAAAGATACTTCGATCATCCGAGTACCTGATAATCTCCTGTTGTAGACGTATAAAAGCCTTTGCTCCTCCTTCCCCATAGATTGGTGGCATGTTGACCCCAAAAAGTCCCATAAGACAGTATGCCATATCTTCTTCTCGTGTTGTTTGTCTCGATGCAGCCCACGACATTTTTTGGGCAATGCTGTAGTCATCCAGCCTTCCCTCCTCGAAAATCTCAACTGGAATAGAAGTCACTTCGGACACGACATGCCGAATACCGTATCGAGTACTGATCTTGTCCCAATCCTTATCCAAAAACACCATGTAACGAGGAGCAATCAGCTCCTGAAGTGTCCAACCTCTCGTAAACCATCGACTCTCCTTCAACTCCTCCAAATCCGTCACATTCTTCTTGATCGAAACATCGCTCAAGTATACGACACAGACATGAGCCTCTTTGTAGTACTTGTACATCGAGTTGAGTGCTTCGGAAAGCTCGGCGCTACTGGATTTATCGATGCAGCATGTGTCGATCCATATCCACTCGAATTTATATTGTCGAACATACTCGCAAGACTTTTGGATCTTCAACCACCCGGCTTTTCTCTGGATCTTCTTGGCCTTTGACCACTCGGCTTTTCTCCTGGCTTCGTGAAGATTCCGAATGTCTTGGAAGGTAACCTCATCCTTCTCCCAGGTGTGGGAGAGAATAGCATATTTGGGAATATCGGCGAGGAATTCCTTGACCCGATAGGTTCTAGTGTTCAGGAGACGCATAGTACAAAGAGGATATTTGTTCGAAAGCTAGACAAAAAATAAAAATTATTTCTCAATTGCAATGGAGGGTGAGTAAGGATCGGGCTACATACTTAATGGTGAAGACACAAGTTGTCGTTATCGGACGTTTACTCGAAACCTGGATAGAAAACGAAATAACATTAGTGAATTACGTTCACAGTTGTAGGAGTGGGAGAGTGAGGGAAGGGTAAAAGGACAGGCCATATACCTGATGGTAAAAGCAAGCCGTGCTTTGTATTTGTGCTATAAGAGGTTTATTCAAAACCTGGACAAGAAATTTAAAAAACTAAAATCAATCTATTATCCTTGCAGTTGCAGTTGAGGGAGAAGGGAAGAAGAAAATACCTGAGAACTGATGGTAGGAACACGAGCTGGAGGCGTGGATATGATGTCTCCTCGAAAGCTACACAGGAAAAAATTAATTAATTATTTACGTGGTCAGGGGAGGGTGAATGGGGGGGGGGTTAAATACCTAGGGGTAAGAGCACAAGTAGTAGATGTAGGCTATTCGATGTCTGCTCGAGAGCTAAAGAGACGGAAAAAATAAGCGGTAGAAGGGTGGAGGGTTGGTCAGGCTGCCTACCTGATAGTAAGACGCAAGAGTTGTTGGTGTGAAGTACGAGATTTTTTCTTGAGAGCTGGACTGCAAAAAATCAGTTCTCTTCACAGTCAGAGGCGTCAGGTAGTAGAGGATCGGGCTACAATGCCGACATACCTGATGGTAAGAACTCGAATTGTAAATGTCTGCTAGAAGATACTTTCTCGAAGACTGGACAGAGAAAAGTCAATGATTTGTAGTCGTAGGTGGTGGGAGAGGGGGAGAAGCTATATACCTGGTGATACGAACACAAGGTGTTGGCATGTTTGGCATGTGTATATTGGCTGTCAATGTCATTGGACCTATTGCACAGGTTCAATCATGGCTATGCCAGTGTGACACTGTTGACTCGACTCGACCCTGGCCATGACTACTTACACCGCAAATTGTCAATCTGGCTGAGCCTGAGGTACTGATCATCTGACTGGCTGCAACTACCATGTGGATATCAGCATGCCTCAAGCTGGCATCTACAGGAATAAAATCTGCGTGCCGCCAAATTAATCTGCAAGTGATTTACAATTTTTGCAGGGCTCAATAGACCGCATTCGCAAAGAGATTTCTGAAAGCTCCAACAATACAAAACCCATTTAGTAAAGCTTAAAAAATGGCCAGATTTCTCTTTGCGAATGCGGTCTAATCAGTATAATTTTTGATATAGCTTGATACTGTATGTTATCTAATACTTCTAAGGCTAATACTTTGAAAAAAAGCTTCCCAGTTAATGGGGAAAACGAAATAAAAAATTTCACTGGCACGCAGGCACGCAGGGTGACACGCAGAATTCACGCCACCGTTCGGCACCTGGGACCAGTGTGGAGCCATTTCCACACCTGCTGGCCCAGCTTGGTGGCATCTGACTTTTCGGATGCATCGAGCTGATTACTATGAATAATATATTATTGCCGTTTGCATAAAAGTTGGCGCGGCATGTACGCATAAATTTGACCATTTCACTGCTCATCGTGCGCGACGAATATCTCGTCAACGAGTACACCTTTTACCTTCAATCAAAGTGTATTCTGATACTATTTTTCAATGTCTAGGGCGCCCCATATTTAGTTTCATGAAATGTCATGTTTTTGGATACCCTTTAATTTCTGTCATTTTCACCAGTATTTGAGCGTTTCTACTTGAACAGAGAGTGCTACTATCACGGATATGGTATGTAAAGCTCCATAGGGTATATCTCGAGGGCGCCCCATGTAGCAGAAGCAAATCTCGTGAGCATAGCTTGTGCATACATTGCAGGTGCGTGTGAAATCAACAATTCTCATGTTTTGACCACTACCATGGCTCATGGTCGCCCGCTTTCTCAAGACTTACGATGTTCACTCATTTATATGGGCTGTCATCTTCATTTGGAAGATGTTGTTAAGTATTCTGGTATACCGAGGTGCACAGTGCAACACACTTTTGAAGACCACTGGATAGAGGGACATGCAAGGCACACAAGGATAATGGAGGCACAGAGAAGGGCTATAAAGAGCTAGGAAGAGCTAGGAAGATAGATAGGGCCAAGGCTGCTGTATGTTACCCACTTATCCATTCTTATTTTGACCATTTGGTTGTGTATGAAGTAAAAATGCGTGACGGACATGAATCTACTCTATTTTGCCTGGCCACTTACACCAAAATGCATGGGGCGCCCTCAAGATATGCCCTAGGGTGCTTAACATACCTTATCTGTGACGGTAGCACTCTTTTTTCGAGTAGAAACACTCAAATACTGGTGAAAATGACAGAAATTAAAGGGTATCCAAAAACATGACATTTCATGAAACTAAATATGGGGCGCCCTAGACATTGAAAAATAGTATCAGAATACACTTTGATTGAAGGTAAAAGGTGTACTCGTTGACGAGATATTCGTCGCGCACGATGAGCAGCAAAATGGTCAAATTTATGCGTGTTTACATGCCGCGCCAACTTTTATGCAAACGGCAATAATATCTCCCACATAGTGCCTTTATAGTGGCCGCAAAAAATGATGTCCCCTCGGCGTTTATGTAAATGATTGCAGGGGGCTTCCAATAGAATTGAAATGTATTCATTATGTTACTCTATAAAATACGAGTGCGCACACCCAAAAGCACTGTACTATTACTGACCACTACAGCTCAAAGGTTGAGGCCCAGTGAAAAACGACACTGCAAATATATGCGGGAATATGTGTAAATATGCCAAATCTGCAGAACAATCTGCAGAAATCGGCCCGTGTCACAATTTCTGGTAACTGTGTGTGAGATCTCGAGCTTGAGATTTCGATCGAGTCCATTTTTTTCGCCCATATGAAATCTCGTTAAGTTGTCTCAACTGACAAATTTAAATTTGCGTCCATTTTTTTGCACTGCCTACTAGATCCTTTCGAATGTAAGAAGTAGTTTGTTCGATGCTCGTTATTTATTTCAAACTCCGCCCAAATGATAGCCAGCAGGACGATTGCGTTTGTCTCTCTCTCTCTTCCTCTTGTACCACCAACATCTTGTCCTGCCGTCGCCTTCTTGCCTTCCGTTCTCATCGCCGTCTCCGACCATGGCCCATGTATTGATTTAGACCCTCAGGTATCTGGAGACCAAGCTTCCTTTCCGTCATTGTGAGCATAACTTTATTTGTCGTGTGCGATTTGTCACCATAGGTCTATATATGCGCAATAATCGTCGAGTTCCGCACTATTGTATAAGGTATCGTCACATTCGAGCCCATATATGCGTGATATTTGTTGATTTCTGTAAGCAGCGCATCGAATTACGGCCGCGGTTGACGGACATGGATGATGGAGACAGTGCGTATGCGACTTATTGATTTATCCTATAATCTGACCCTTCGACGCCTCACTTTATTCCTAGGTAAAATGCAACGAATACGGTGCGTCTATTTTATAAGTTTTGTCTATACCATTCTCACTGTGCTCCGTTCTAGACAACGACGATTCGGAGAAGTTGACCTTGGGGCCAAAAAAGGAGCGGGAAAGGGGCTATGGAACATACATACATTTGTATGCGTAGTAGAACTTGAATACATTAGATTCTATCAGATAAACGCACATTATTGCAGAATTTTAGCGGCGCTTTTTGGACCATTTTTAATTTCATCATATTTGGGCAGATCAGTGCATATATCGTACAGAATTTTGTTTCTATTAAAAGATAAATGCATATTATCGCATATGGTGCAGAAAAAGGGCTCATTTTCTGACAAAATAGGACGAGGGTCAAAGGGAAGTTGACCGTGCTCATATCTAGTCCGATTTGGTCAGATTTTTGCAGTGTCGTTTTTCACTGGGGTTGAGGCCTCTGAGGACTTGGCGAATTTCATCTTCAAAGCGTACATAAATGGAGGGCGCGTCGGTTTGTCTGGAAAGGCGTGGGAACAGATCACGTGATTCCGGAGGAGTCTACCTGTAAACATGCATATGCGTCTGTTCTCCTCAGTCAGTCGTAAAATTTCGGACTCCAACTGCTCTGTTCTGGCACTGTCATATAGGGATGGATCAATTCTCTCGACGATATTCATCCTTGCCTCCCCATTTTCGTCCCATCCCTTTAAGCTTTACAGTCCATCCGCTAATCTTTCCAAACGCCTCCTTTTGTCCCAATGCAAAACAAGACATTCTCTTTGTGGAGTAGGAGGGTATATAATAGTGACGGAGCTGGACACTCGTTGATGCACGTTAATGGTCCCTTGTGTGTATTTACTCCTTCGTATGCGTTTTGATCCTTTCTCAACACTCTTCTCTTCTGTCTCCTTACTCTTTCTCGTTTCTTTCCTCTTGTTCTTGGCCTTGACATCACCCTTCCCCTTCCCTTTTTCAATTAATAAGGGCACCTCAGACCATCCTTTACTGACACACTGCTCCGACGCCCGAACGACCCACATACTCTTTCATTCACTTCAATGAAGATCCCGATCACTCAACTAATAAATACGTCTTCCAACTCTTCATATTCGCACTCTTTGTCGACCTCGTTCCCCCTCTGCTCAGACGCTACCGACTCGACCTACTCTCCATGTCATCCTCAACAAATCAAAACACTATGGAGCAGAAGGGGTCTATCGGCCAAGGGCACGAGAAATCTGTACAAGAGTGATGTCCATTTTTCCATTCTTCTGTTCCTGATACTTATGGCTGTCCAAACGTGACAGCGTGGGGAGTTATCCGCATATATGCGTGCAAATTGGAGTATATCGGGCGCATATATCACTCGATATCAGTCTGTGAAGAGCGGAGATGAAGTCAAGATGCTCTGAAAAGCAGGTACGTATTTGTATTCCTATCAAGACCGGGAACATATTACTTATAGTCTGTAGACTTACTGATATTAATATTCTACAGCTCTTGATACTCCACTTCGCAGGACTTTGTTAATGCTGGGAGTCGCGGTCATAGCACAATATTAGTTCATCCTCCGATTCCTGCAGTGGAGGCGAACTGGCATCAACCTTTTTCCTTGACACCTTATGAAAACTGTACATTCCTGTCGAGTTTTTCTACCCTCAACTGCCCTTCTAGTCTATCACGCATGCGCACCTTTTTTATTACCACTCTAGCCATTCTGCTCGCTCAGAACTTTACTCTTGCGAACTAAGCCAGTCTCGTGCTTCCCTCTCTGTAGATTTTCCATGTCATGTCAATTGAGACCTTGAATCCCATCCGTTCTATCAATTTAATTTTTTTTACAATCTCACTATAGGTGTTTTTGACGTGAACGTAAGCAGTCTTTCTGTAATTGAATGAAAACCAGTCAATCTCACCGATTCTCTCTGCAGCCTTGTAAATCTCGTTCGACGTCATTACATATCAAACTTCCTATGTTCGACTCAGACTTCTATGTTTATGGTTATGTTCATATTTATTTTACTTTTTCAGACCCTGGGGATTTACAATGCTGCCTTCCTGATGGCTCGGGCGGTATGTGAGTAGACTTGACCTAGTCTGGTTTTTCATTCGAATTTCGATCTGATTTTAACTTATCATTTCAGTAGAACCTGCGTCGATGCAATCTTTAAATCGACTAGGGGACAAGTACCACTGCTAGCAGCTTGAGACGCCCTGAATTCGAAGTCTTGTTATTGACATAAATGGTATACAGTTGCGCACATGATGTATCAGGCCCAGGAAATGGCGTTTTCGATCCTGGAGGCGATATGCTTTGTGGTGCTTATCTCGTCTGACAAACAAATACCACCTAGATAGCGAATATTGTTTCTCATTTTGTATATGTGAGTCACAGTGGAGAACTGCGTTGGCACGCTTTAAATTTGGATATGGGCTTGGTGGGTCTGGAAAGTATAAGAATAAGAATGGAAATGCAAATAACTTGGATGGAAAGAGCTCGAGTTTGGCTTAGGATCTGGATATGGATCCGGGTTTCGGAAGAGCTAGTGCTTTGGAAAAAGGTATCGAGGAGATTTGGGAGGGAGACAGGAGAAGTGTTGGCTCATGATATTGGGGTTGTGATGAATGAAAACCATGTCATGAATGGGGAAGAAAGAGTGATAAGAACATTCAGTTTGCACTGCCAATATGGTCTGGAGCTAGTGAAAAGTAAAGTGACCTTAAACGAGACGAGGGAAGGATCTGTTTCCATGAATGTATTTCTGGATATGTATGATCTCACTGTGTGTTGATGTGTAGTCTTGTGTAGCCAGTGATCTGTTGTGTAGCAGTTTCTGTAAATGTAAGTAACTTGAATGTACGCATTCATTAACCATTGACTAATCATTACTACTCAACAATTCTCATAGGTTATTCACTGGAGGCTCAGATGTTGTTATATCTCGGAAATGTTGTGCGCCATTATGACGACTTGTAAATGTGCTGTTCCAGTCAACAATTTCTAAACCACCCTCCGCTAGAATTCAGAATCAAAAAGGTTTGGTCGGCAGTAAAAAAAAGACAGTCATGGTACTGATTACCCACGAGCAGGTCCGATAGGCTAAAAATGACAACACAAAGAAGAAAGAGGAGAAAGATGTGTAGGCACACCATCCCCGCGGGTGGATGTATGAACCTGATGAATGTTACCTTGCTTCATATACAATCACTTTCAACTGCGTAGGTCATAGTGACAAACAAGATTAGTCTCGTCCCCATCCGTCTTGACGAGTAAGGGACTGTGTGCCCTGGTCAGACAAGTCCGCCAGTGTTTGAAATGATACTGCTTGAACTCTGGTCCTCTCACACTGAGACTATAAGCTGGGAGTGGATCTGATGCACAACGTGAACGCAGGTCTATACCTGATTTTTTCAAAGTAATTCGTTGAGGTATATACCCTATGTAAGGAATTTAAACACCCTACTCAAGCACTTGACCCATTTTCAGTTTCTGATAATATTATAAACCTTCTGCTTCTATGCCTGAATTCTGTTTGCTCCTTCCCCTCCGGTCTTCTAAAACACCCTGCCACCACCAATTGAAGGGTTGTTGTTTTTGTTCAGTGAGTACAACATGATACCAGGCAGAACCTGATAATATCCTCTTTTCTGCAGTGACATTTAATGACGACCCCTTTTTGAGTGCAGTTGCCATTGCTGTACCATCCTTTATAACCTTTCGAAATTTATATCTTGAGCCTGAAGAGAGGTAAGATTTCCATACATCGGAAATCGGAAGTGCATCAGTCCGTGCAAAGACATCAACCCAGGGTGTGCGACGCTCCGAGTCAGCAAGCAAGCCCAGTGCCATAAAGATATATGTATTGTCGAAGTCCTGGTACTGAAACACACAATGCATGTCGCATTGTTCACCTTGGTATGAGATTGACATGTACACCTTTTCACTATCCCTCATCCAACGGAATTCGGACGGGAAAACTGAGGGAGTCGAGCGGAAATGAGCGGGTCCAGTGTCAACCGTAAGATTGAGAGTTGTTGAGGTCAAAGCATGTGACGTGCATCGGAATTCACGTATCTGGCAGTAAAGTTGGAATTTGGCAGTGGATGAAGGAATGTAATCGATTTTGACGATTCTTTGGTCTGACTCTGAAGAGTCTCCAGTTGTGTGGATAAAACAGGACAAAACAGCATTTTCGTCGTCGACAGGCAATAGACGACTGTCTTGAAGGGAGGTAGGTAGGTAGGTAGAATACACGGCTACCGCAATATGCGTGGTGCCAGAAACGGCACAGCCGGAATCACGAGTCGGACAGGAGCGAGCGCGAGGTAGACTACAGGTCCGACCCGTGACTTGGGTACTACATACTTCAGCTAAGTACGTAGTGTAGGTAATACTCATCTGTGGTGTACTTGAGACTGTTAGTCAGTGTACTATGCTAGTTATATATACTGTAAGCCTAATATACACCTTACTCCCTTTCATCGTCAGAATCCTCCCCATCCCTTTCAATATTGTTACCATCCTTCCAAATCTTGAGGACATCATTTACAAATTTTGCCGTGCACGCAATGTGATCCCAGGAGAACAACAATGATTTGAGCAGTTCGAAGCAGTGTGAGGCACTACGGTCAAGGTCGGGGTCAATATTTAACGATGACAGAAAATCATGTCTGAGATCCACAATTTCCTGCACTTGTGTGCATCGCAACAGAACATGCTCAGGTGTCTCATAGCATAGTCGGCAACCGCGACAACATTTGAGATCAAAAATATTATCTGGTCTGGGACAGCGGCCTGGAGAGGAACGGAATGTTACGGGACAGAGGTTACCACAGATGAGTCGTGCGACCGAGCGTCGGTGACGATAATTGGAGACCCGATAAAGATAATGGTGGAAGCATAGAACTGGAGAGCGAGGCTCAAGATTCTCCTCTGGGTCTGTCGGTTCGACGCGGCCCCGCAATAACGACAGTCGAGAATATGAATTAATCTCCTTCAAGAGAACGGAGTTTGAATTTCGCTTAATCGCCTTGGTGAGCAAGTCAAGGTTTGACACGGTGAGGTCATCGTTATGTGGTAGAAAAAGTGAGTGCTCCCCAGGTAGATGTTGGATTACCCAATCCAAATCCATAAGCCAGCAGCAGTTGCCGGAGGCACGTAGCGCAACACTCGCCATGAAGGCCAAGTTTTTGGCAAAGGAGGTAGGTGGTAGCTCCATCAGATAGTGTAGATATGACAGGGCAAGGAGCAAGCGGCGTACACCGATAGGCCTAATTGCAGTTTCTGTAAACAGGACTGTTCGAATCGACGTCTTAGATAGACCGAGCATCCGACGCAGAAACATAATCTGGACTGATTCAAGTTCAGCCAGCCCATCTGTGTTTACATCCGGTGTTGTTTCTGAGCCCGAAATTAAGTGACAATCAACCAGAGCTGTGTATAGTTCCCGGAGTGATTTTGCAGGCATCCGACCACGACCAGTGATACGTTCTGAACCAAGAACACCATGAGCACAAGTCTTTGCCATGCGACTCTTCGAAGAGTAGAGCTTTGAGAAAATGTCCTTGTGAGTTGAGGTGAATGTGACCCCGACATACTTGTAGCTGTCCACAATAGACAGTGGTTTCTGTAGGAGGGAGAAAGCTGGCAGGGGAGAGGGGAGTTCACCAAAAATCATGATCTCTGATTTCGAGGGACTGAGGGCCAGGAAGTTGTTGTAGCACCAGTGTTGTAGATGATTGAGGTGCCGTTGAAGCCCCTGTGCACTCCGTGAGATTATCACCATGTCATCTGCATGTTCGAGATGGGAGATACGGGTTCCCAGCAGGTCAGCATCATCTGGGTCGTCTGGCAGTGAGAAGGATGCCAAGTAGAGGTTCTAAAGCATTGGTGATGCAGGATCGCCCATCAAGACACCTGAACGAGCATCGAATTCATGTGACAATGATCCTCCCTGTGCGAGTATATACTTCATGCGACCATATACATTACGGAGCCAGTCAAAGTAGACCCCAGTAAGTCCAAAGTCTTCGAGTCGGTTCCACAACGCATTCTGATTTGTTGACGGAAATGCATTCGAGATGTGCACAAAGGCTACATACAATGTCTCACCCCTGGCTCTGGCATTCTCAATCAGTGTCCGTAAAATGAATGCATTGTTGTTTGTTCGGAACCCAGGACGAAAACCGTTTTGGGAAGGAGGAAGAAGACCACCTGCCTCAGCTGCTGACGTGAGTTTTTGGAGCACCATCAGAGTACCGAACTTCAGGAAGCAGCTTTCCAGCGCTATAGCACGATAGTTGTTTGGATCGGTGTGGTCTTTACCTGTCTTTGGGAGTGCAGACAGGAGGGTGGTGAGCCAAGCTGTGGGGACGTCACCCGACGAGAAGCACTTGTTATACAAATCACAGAGTACTTCATTGTCCACAGCCATATTGAGAGAGTAAGTACTCTCATCAACTCCAGTTGTATCGCCATCATCGGCATAACGATCGTTGATGAGAAGCGCAGAAATGACGTCATCAGGCCGAGTCCGAAGCTCGACGCCAAGTATGTTTCCTTCTTTGGTGCGGAGCTTGAGCTTGAACGTGTGAATAGAAGAAGAAGAAGGCAACCAGAACGGATTCACATTCCTATGGAGAAGGGAGACATCGGAATCAAGTTCGAATTTAATTGAGATATTGTCGCATTTGACCTGCTGTCGAGTGACTGAACTGCTTTCCTTTACTACGACTTCCTCTAGAGCTCCCAATGGTTTATCGGTATGGGATAGAGAAAAATATGGACGCCATCGAACGTAGCGGTGTTCCTTTTTTTGAAGGTAAATCCCAACTACACCGTTAGGATCTCGACAATGCAACGAAGCATAGAATATGTCGTCTCCGCTATCAGGTAGATGCTGCAGGGGAAGATGGATACAGAGTCCATTGTTCCCAAATGAAAACGATGACTTATTACCTCGGCCAACTGACTCAGATATACCAACCCTGCCTGATGACGCAAACTCTGAGGGGGACCTTGCAAACATTCCCCTATCCTGATGACAATCCTGCGAGACCCAGGCAAAGATACTCCGATCATCAGAGTACCTGATAATCTCCTGTTGCAACCGCATAAAAGCCTTTGCTCCTCCCTCCCCATAGATTGGTGACATGTTGACCCCAAAAAGCCCCATAAGACAGTATGCCATGTCCTCTTCTCGTCTTGTTTTCCTCGATGCAGCCCATGACATTTTCTGTGCAATACGATAATCCTCAAGTCTTCCCTCCTCGAAAACCTCGACCGGGATTGAAGTCACTTCAGACACGACATGCCGAATACCGTATAGAGTATCAATCTTGTCCCAATCCTTATCCAAAAACACCATGTAACGAGGAGCAATCAGCTCCTGAAGTGTCCAACCTCTGGTAAACCATCGACTCTTTTTCAATTCCATTACATCTATCAAAAGTCTCCCCATTGAAACATCGCTCAAGTACGCAACGCAGATGAGTCCCTCTCCATAGTACTTGTACATCGAATTGAGCGCTTCAGAAAGCTCGGCGCTACTGGACTTGTCGATACAACATGTGTCGATCCATATCCACTCGAATTTATATTTTCGAACATACTCGCAAGACTTGTGGATCTTCACCCACCCAGCTTTGTTCTGGATCCTCCCAGCCTTTGACAACTCGACTTGTTTTTTGGCTTCCTCAGCAACCTCTAACTCCGCTTGTTCTTTGGCCTCGTGAAAATCCTGGATATCTCGGAAAGTGATCTCGTCTTTTTCCCAGGTGTGGGAAAGAATGGCATATTTGGGGATATCGGTGAGGAATTCTTCGACACGAAAAGTTGTGGTGTTCAAGAGACGCATAGTGTGAAGAGGATATTTATTCGAAATCTAGACAAAAAATAAAAATTAATTACTATCTCACAATAGTAGTGGAGAGGTGTGGGCAAAGTCCATACCTGGTGGTGGAAGCACAAACTATAGATATAGTGTGTAAGACGTTCACTCGAAATATGGAAAGGAAATTATTTTCTTTCACGGTTGGAGGAGTGAGGGATTATGATGAGGGGAGGTTCTTTCGAGGACACCTTACGGTTGGGTTACAAGCTTTATCTGTGGACGCTAGATTGGGAATGATTGAAATAATCAATTAGTCATTTTTACAGCCTTAGTGGAACCTTGAAGTAAGTACCTGATGGGAACGAAGCTGTTGGTGTGAATGATGTGATACACCTCCCTGAGAGCTAGTTGGGAAAAGAAAATCAAACTCAAAATTGATCAGCAATTTCAAGGTTCAGGAGAGGGTGCCAAACTGAGGACTACATATCTAAAGGAAAGACATGAGTAGTGGATGTGGGCTATCGGATGTTTACTTGAAAGCTAACTAGGGGAAAAAATGACCACTACTCCACACAGTTCAACGTTGCAGTGGGTGGTGTGCACAGAGATGCCCACCTGAGATACCAAAGCTGTAGAGGTGTGGAGTACAGGATTTCATTCAAGAAGCGGGGAGTATAAAATGGAAAACATTGAATTGTGTCCACAGTTGTAGAAGTGAGGAGGCAGGCTGCATATCTGATGGTGAAAACTCAAGCTGTGAATGTGAGCTTTAGTGCTCTTTCCAGAGCAAAATCTCTTCCTACGCGTCAATCTTCCAGAGGTACAGCCGATGGAAGATTGGTTTAAAAGATTGACAGGTGGGAAAAGAATTTTCACCGCAGCTTAAGTTCAGAAAAGAGCAATCAGATGTTTACTCAAAGGTCGGGCAACAATTATTAACATTAACAGCTATAGGTGTGATGAAAGACCAAAGGGGATAGACAAGCTGCATACTACATGAGGTACGAGCACAAGTGTTGGTATGTTCCACACATACGGTGTATTGGCTGTCATTCAACCTACTTCAAATTGCTTTAGTTATAGGAACAGTACAGATAGATTGATTAGATAGGACAGTCAGATACAGAATAAAATGGAAAATTGGATTTCTTGTTTGTTAAGTCTTCAGACCATCTGGAATAACAAAACTTTATGAACAGATGTTAGAGTGGCGTGGTACACCATGAATAGGGGTTACGCGCTACCGGCTATTGACGAGACGCACTTACCGGTTACTCACAATCAAATCCTAAGTTTTGAGCAATTGTAATCATTGGTAGGAGCCTTATTCAGTACTGCCATTATACAACGCCCAGACAGCTTAGTTCAAGGCACATGGGTTAGCTAGATCTATCATCTCGTGCACACGTGTTGACCATGGTGCTATTAGTAGGGCTTAGAACATGATGGGTGTTCACCAAGGTCTAGAAGTTGTTGAACTGGGTGGTGGGTCAACTATTACAGGTGGCCCGTGACGGTTAAAAAATAGTATCAATGTTGTCAGTGAGCCCGTGAAAATATCTGTTTGACTTTCAAAACCTTACATATACGTATACAACATTCTCAATTCCCTTTGCACTGCTACAAATTCCTTTAGAACTCTCCTAGTCTTCTGCAGTTATCTGTGTTTCCGTACCAGGATGGCAGTTGAGTCGCATATGCCCCTATCAAATTATCGGTGGTGGGTAAACCGGTACGCTTCTGTGGAAGTGCAATTCTTCCATTACCTATATATAACCTACTGGCCAAATGAGTACCCGATATCTCTGGATTGACACCGATGGCCTACTCCTCTTCCATATCACATCCACTATTTCATCGTACCCGGGGATATGCATCGCCTACACTTACAGGTCTACTCGGGTCGGAAACTTCCGAGCCAGACCCGTATCTGTGCAAACTTGCGAAACCCATTCAAATTTGCTTACCCCCCATCAACATATCTCCTGTACCAGCATATCCATAAAGAGATAGTATGTGCAATTTCGAAAAAACTGGAGGTAAGCAGATTGAAAGATTAATGAAATAGGCGTACATGTCTCGTGCATGAATATCCCAACCTGAAAAGTGATAAACCCGGTCAGCTTGAATAAAACAGGTTGGGAATATGAATAAGTATTATTAATGTGAGCGGGAATTTCTATAATACCTGGGTCAGCGCCTTGTGCAAGTGCGTCAGGTCCCGGCACGTTGGCAATCAGATTCATGTTGCTAATCTATAGTGGTATGGACAAAACAGCGTGGAATTCAGCCCAAATGGTGTGGTCCGTCATACATTCTTTTTCAGATGATATGGCATAGATGTCGGACAACCATTAAAACTCAAAGAGTGTAGTGAGCAACAGGAACAACAAAGCGGCAGAAATCTTTGACCACGAGTTTTGAACGTAGCTTGGTCGTTTTGCACTCATTCACGTCTCCGCGGTGTTGCTCCCCCGATCGTTTGACTTCCAAGGAAGCCAAGTAGCAGTGCAGACTCCCTGATCATTCAAGATTATAACTTGGATTCGATACGTTATAAGTACAGATCAAACAATATAAGCATAAATACACATCAAAAAGACGAGAATTACGGCAGAGTAAGCCACAAGTAAACAATTGGAGCAGAGGGCTTAGCCAAACAAAAAAACGTGTTTCTTGCTCACACCTCGGCCAGCTCCCAGTGACCCAGTCTCCTCTAAAACGGGCCCGTCCGCCGGTAAATATGCATCTTCAGTCGTAAAATGTCGGACACCCCACACTGCCCTGTTCCGGCACTATTAATACAGGGATGGGTCATTCCTCGACGATATTCATCCTTGCCTCCCGATTTTCGTCCCATCCCTTTAGGCATCCATCGACATCCGCCAATCTTTCCACATTCCTTCTTTGTCCTGAGGAAAACAAGGCATTCTTTCTGTGGAGTAGGGCGATTCATAATGACGATGCAGCTGGAAACTCGTTGATGCATGTTAATTGTCCCTTGTGTGTGTTTACTCCGTCATATGCGTTTCAACCCTTTCTCAACGCTCATCTCGTCTGTCTCCCGACTCTTTCTCGTTCCTTTTCTCTTGCTCTTGACCTCGACGTCATCCTTCCCCTTTCCCTCTTGGATTAATACAGGCACCCTCAGACCATCCTTCACAGACACACTGCTCCGACGCCTGGATGGCCCATATACCCTTTCATTCACTTCCATGAAGATTCCAATCACTCGACTCAAGAATACGTCTTTCAATTCTTCATATGTGCGCTCTTTGTCGACCTCGTTCCCCTTCTGCTCAAATGCTACCGGCTCTACTCTCTATGTTATCCTCAACAATCAGAACGGTACGGAGCAGAAGTGGTCTATCGGCCAAGGGCACGAGAAATCTCTACAAATGTGATTTCCATTATTTCATTTCTTTATTCCTAATACTTATGGTTGTCTAGATAGCGTGGGGGGAGTTATCGGGGCATAAATGTGTGCAAATTGGAGTATATCGGGCGCATATATCACTCGATATCAGTCTGTGAAGAGTCAAGATGAAGCCAAGATGCTCTGAAAAGCAGGTATGTATTTGTATTCCCCATCAAGAACGGGAACATATCACAGTCTGTAGACTTACTGATATTCTACAGCTCTTGATACTCCACTTCGAAAGACTTAGGGCTTAGCTGGTTGGCAGTCGTGTTTATAGCGCAATAGGAATTGTTTCATCCTCCGATTACTACAGAGGAGACGAATTAGCGTCAACTTTTATTCTCGACACCTCATAAAAACAAGTGTGCTATCCTGTCATGTTCCTCAATCCTCAACTGCCCTCCTAGTCCATCACACATGCGCACCTTTTTCACCACTACTCTAGCCTCTCTGCTCGCTCAGAACTTTACTCTTGCGAACTCTTGTGCATTCATCTTTGTGACTCTGAATCCCATTTGCTCTATCAATTTTTTACAATCTCGTTATAGGTCTTTCTTAAAGTGAACGTAAGCAGTCTTTCTGTAGTTGAACGAAAACCAGCAATCCCACTGATTCTCTCTGCAGCCTTGTAAATCTCGTTCGATATCATCACGTATCAGACTTTCATGTTTATGTTTATGTTCATGTTACTTATTTTATTTTTTTCAGTCCCTGAGGATTTACAATGCTGCCTTCCTGATGCCCTGGGTGGTACGTGAGTAGACTCAACCTGGTCTGATCCTTCGTCCCAGTTTCGATCTGATTTTCACATCTTATATCAATGGAACCTGCATCGATGCAATCTTTAACTCAACTAGGGGACAGGTACCACTGCTCCCTGCTTGTGACGCCCTGAATTCCAAGACTTTGTCATTAATGAATACAGTCGCACACATAATGTATCAGGCCCAGGAAATGACTTGTTCGGTCCTGGAGGCGACATGCTTTGTGGTGTCTCGTCTGACAAACAAACACCACCTGGATAGCGGATATGGGCTCTCATCTTGTATGTGGGTCACGTGTAACACCAGCGCGGGTAGCCGCAGTGATATCACACGAGAGAGAGGTTGGGGGAGTTTAAGAGCGCTCGGAATGACTGGGTAAACTGCAAGTAGATTCCAAGAGAGCTACCGATACGATACAAAACATAGCTCTTATATATGTACGGTAGGTAGGTAAGACCAAAAGGGGACAGATAAGATAACAACCGTGAGAACTGAATGCTAACCGTTACAC
>ML179540.1:3761-76335 GCA_004369135.1 Dendrothele bispora CBS 962.96
GCTGGTTAGTAATGCAGAAATTGGTGGCGATTTGCCCGCTATTTGAATGGAGTCTACTTGAGTAGCGACCGTAAGCACGGCTTCGGGTCCCTGTTAGGCGAGTCTTCTTTGTCTTCGTCCTTTGACGATTAATGCGCGAGAGATTCGGGAAGGGATGAAATAATGGAATTTTTGAATTGGCTGTCAGTTACAGCGTTACCGCGATTTTCGAGTTCATCTCGGATAGAGATCAAATAGTCGATGTGTCTATCAACTTTCATAATGTCGGTGCAGTTAACGGAGTAGAGGCGTTTTTCGAGTGAGGCTTCAGTGAGTGGGTTGGACTTATCGTAGTCGTTTTTCAGACCAGTCCAAAGGGCAGAGGAGGTTTTCGTCTTTCGATATCTGCGGAAAATGGAATCGGGTAGCCTGCCAATCATGGCGTTCAAGAGGTCTGCGTCCTCCTGTTTCTTGCTGTCAGTGGGTATGGCATCCAAATAATCTGAATATCCTATAGATGCGGCGGCACGCTCCACACGAGTTGCCCATGTACCCAATTGGAGCCATCGGCCTTGAGTTCGGTGACTTTATCAAATGCTTTGGTGGCCTTAGACATGGTTTCGTCGTCTGAATCCAGGTCGTCAGTAGTAGGTGGTGGCGAAGGTGGTGGGCTAGGTTCTGGAGTAGGCTTTCTAGATGGGTTTCTAGAAGGATGAGTGGACGGCTGCGCTGGTGGTGGTGTTGGTTCTTTCGGTGGGTTGACAACGGATGTCGATGGATCTTCCTGAGATGAGGATCTGGCAGGCGGGTCAGCAGGTGGCTGAGCTGGTTGTTCTGGAGGTTCGGGTGGCTGACTACCTGAAGCGGATAGTCCAGCTGGAGGAAATGTGAGTCGCTGTGGTACGGGTTGTGCTATACGTTGTAAGTGTCCCTGGATATAGTCTTCTTGAGACCTATTAACTGCAATGGCCCAACTACGGTCAGCTTCGTGAATAACAGGGATGTACGGGTTGTATCGATTAGGACAAGGTTGGAGTTCACAAGGATCCCAAGCTTTTTCGTTACAATGTCTGTCAAAGATTACAACTCCCTGGTAAGTGTCTGGTTCGAGATCGAATATGTGTGCGAGGGTTGCACAAACAAAGTCGGGTCAGGGTGGTTGATAACGAGCTGTCGATGGAGGTGGTGTGTTGAGCTGTCTGGGACTACCAGTACGAGATGGGATACGAGATGGTTGCTGAGAAGCAGAGCGACTTCAAGCGGGGATTCCTGATATTGGGGAACCGTGTCTGGAACGATAACGATCAGAGCGATCTGTCATAAACTGATGTGCAAAATACGATGGTGGATAAGGTTAGAGCTCGGGGCCCATAACCTATCAGAACTAGGCAACTAATGTGACAGTTCTATAGCAGCAGTAAGGCTCAACAGATGAGCAGCAGCAGTGGTGAGAGATGAGACAAGCAACGGATGCGAAGATAAGATTCTCTACAGTACTGGGTACAACACAGAGAGTACTTATACTACTGAGTCCAATATAATACGAGATAGGAAACATACAGCAATGAAGAGGCAGTGATATCAGTATGACTACATAGTGGTGTAGATAGCTGTGGCAACTGTGGCTACGTGTATACAGCACAGTGATAAATATAGAGCTGTGGTAGAACAGCACAAGTGAGTCGATATGGCAAGTGGAGATGGTGACGATTAATGCAAGAGTCCTGTGTAAGTAGTGATAGGTAAATATATCCAATACTTACAATCCAGTCGATAATTTGATGTACTGGCCAATGAAACAGCGTTGTCAACATTTCTTAGCTCCACTTCGCTCGTAACGGCTTATCCCCCAATGACTCTAAACCACCAAAAGTTTCTGTCTGACCCATTACGGTCATGTCATTGATGGAGAGTGTTTGTTTGGCTTCACTCTGGTTGCTTTCCGAGTCCCAACAGCTTATGCCTTCTGGTTACACAGGGATTTGGAGATGGGATGATAACTTAAGCATGGTTTTTCACTGGTCGGAGTTCTTAGTTCTTGTCTGATCTTGCTGAATTGGGGGGAAGTTTTGGTTAGAGGCTTTGTAATTAGCTCAAGTGTAATAAAGAGTTGAGGGTAGCGGGTGTTGCCGCTAGTCGGCCCTACTGGTTATTAACAAACCGTGTAATGAAATGAAACAAATAGTTTGTTTCTCGCAGGCTCGGGACCCAAAGCTGACACATAATGTACGTAATCACAATGACGTCATTTTCCTGCTCTCGCTTTCCCACTGCCCTTCCCTCTGCTTACAAATTACTCTCTTTTGCCTGGCCGTCGACTTCTGCTTACAAATTACCCTCTTTTGCCCACCCCTTTTTCCTGCCAGCCGTTGACTTGCTTACAAATAACCTGTAAGACCGACTAGCGGCAACGCCTGCTACCCTTAACATTTACATTCGAGCCACATAGATTCCTGAGCCACAAATCCTCCAAGTGAAACTTCCCCCCAACTCAACAAGATCACTGGCAGACCAGAAAGCAGCAAAGTGGCCGGGAAGAAGAGCTACCTTTCTCTGCCTATCTCCCTCTCCTGCTTACATACTGTCTTTCGCTGTCTGTTTTTTTTATGCCTCCGCTGGTCTTTGCTTCTAAATTGGTAGTATTCCTCTCCTTTTTGCTTATAGATACTTCTCTTTTCATCTCCGTATTATTACAATATTCGTGTCATTGTTAATAACTTAATAAGTAGGGAGCCTCGAAGCCCCCTGACCGAAGGGAGGGCGGTGAGAGGCGTTGTGCATCTGCACAGAGCAATACCTTCTGTAAAGGTCACAATCTGTCACGGTTTGTTCTCCGCCGCTTGTCGGCCCAGAAATCTGATATCCGGTAGATTCATTGCTTATTGGTATTACCTAGCACAAACTTCTGGGACGTGCTAGGTAGACTAAGGTAGTTGCGGCATTTTATATTAAAATAAAACATACACTTTGAAATATCAAATAACCGTTTGATATTTTTTGGTAGAGAGGTGGTCCTTCATCATGATTTCAAATATAATCATATAAAAATCTCGACGCTGTTACTCACTAGATTTCACATATGAGCAAAGTATCTGTGCCATATGTTAAAACCCACTATAACCCACTCTCAACATGGTCATTGTTGCGACACATAACTGATCACTCCATGATTTCTGGCACATTTTGAGCAATCTGATATCCGGTAGATTCATTGCTTATTGGTATTACCTAGCACAAACTTCTGGGACGTGCTAGGTAGACTAAGGTAGTTGCGGCATTTTATATTAAAATAAAACATACACTTTGAAATATCAAATAACCGTTTGATATTTTTTGGTAGAGAGGTGGTCCTTCATCATGATTTCAAATGAAAAACAAAAGTTTATACTTACCTATATGGGAAAAATGAACCCACTCTCTGAACTGGTCATAATTTCGATGCACACGATGACTACAGCACTCACAATTCAATCAATGAAAACTGACTGAAATTCTCATTCTGAATGAAGAAATATATACACCTATTTAAGGAAGCTTAAAAACTAGTACAAAAATAACTTTTCATGATGCTTCACAAAATGTTTCTGATGGAGATATATATCTGACTATGTACAAGATACCAACAGAGAAATCAATGTGTCAATGAATGCAAGAATTATTATTATTGCAGGGTACAATCATTTACTGATTGATCCTGCAGCTTCAGCTTCATCAAGTTCAGCAAGTGCCTGAGAACAGTAATCCACCTCCTTCCCAAGTTGTCCATGTGAATCAAAAGTATCCCTTGCTTCTTTATACTTCCTCCTAGCTTCTGCAAAATCTTTCATATTGAAGAAAAGATAGCCAAAGTTCAACAAAGTATATCCGATGCAATATTTCTCACCTGGGAAACCTTTAAGAAGCTCCAATGCTTCAGTGAATGCTGACTTTGCCCTTTCATATTGGCCTTGAAGTCTATAAGTTCTCCCAAGACATTCATAGCACCATGCAACATCAACAATCCCCCCAATACTTTGATATTGTCTCCCAGCATTTGAGAAGTTCTCAACAGCCTGATCATATTGTGATTCATCCACATAGATATAACCCAAGTTTTTGAAACAGTCTGCAACTCCTTGTTTAAATCCAATTCCTTCAAATTGTTTTTGAGCTTCCAATGACATTTCAGTTGCTTCATCATGTTTTTCCTGCATTCTATAAATCTCCCCAAGACTCCTTAGACACTCTGCAGCATGCAGTTGATTTCCAAAAGTCTCAAATTGTTTTTGAGCATCTGATAACATTTCAATTGCCTCATCATATTTATGCTGCATTCGATATATATCTCCAAGGCTTTGCAGACACTCTGCAGCTCCTAGCTCATTTTCAATTTGCTGAAATATCTGCTGAGCTTCTGAGAACATTTTAGAGGCCTCTTTGTACCTGTACTGCATATAGTAAATTTCTCCACGCAATCTCATTGAATCAGCTTGAGCCCATTGGTTTCCACTTTGTTTGAAATACTTTTGAGCTTGTAGATTCATGTTGATGGCCTTTTCATATTGAGCCTGGGGATAGTAGATGCCTCGCAGAATATCAAAGCACCTTCCTAGTATATCTGCCTCAGATTTAGAGATATTCTCTGCCTCATTGAGACCCTTCTTTTACAGACATAACCTGTGTCTCAGCCTCCTGGAATCTTCCCATCCATCGTAATTTTCTTGCCCTCCTTAGTTTAAAATCAATGGCATTATCGTTCTGTATATTTTCATCCTTTTCAAGAATCAGATCTATCAGAGCTACAAAAACTGGCACAAATCTCCCAAATTTGTCCAGGATATTTATTGCAGAAATGCATGATGTTTTTGAGTTACCACTGCTTATTTGTATTTTGAACACCTTTTCAATTTTGTTGATATGGAGTTGGAGTGCAGGCTGAGCTTCTATCTCATTATTGGGTAGGTCCTGAAGAAACTGTGCATAGAACTTCCCCAGCTGATCAATATCAACTTGTCCAATGGGATACTTGGAATGAATATGTTCTCGCACTGGTGCTAACATTTTCAGCCCTGCATTCTGGACATATACAAGGGAACTATCTAAAAGTGTTGACACATTGAAATTTGATCCTTCTCCTGGAACCATCTGAGGTAGATATTCAACCCAAAAAGGGATCCCATCAGGCAGAAATGACATTGCTGATAGCAGATTGAGTACTCTTCCTTCTATTTTGAAAATTCGCAAAGATATATCAATGGAAAAACTAACACTAGTCAGTCTTCCTGGCACTCTTCCCTCTGTCAGGATTGATGTTTTGTCTTTCTCCCACATCCTTATCAATGCTTCCAGTGGAATTCTTTTGACATGCTGAGCACTCAATTTGATTGCAAGAGGGACATAGTCCAGTTGATACAGTAATGAATCAATTTGAGATTCAGAGTCATTCGAGTGTTCAAGATTGCTGCCTGCAAATGCTTTAAATGCTTCTTTTGCAGGAACAGGTAATAATATTGGGATCCCATATCTATCTCCTAATTTTTCCCATTGAATATCTCCAGGTCCATCTGGTCCCCGCATGGTAACTATCAGAGATACTTTTACATACAGTGCAATCCTCTCTAATAAATTTCTTACACCTATGAAGTCATCATGATTCCAAGGGGTCTCAAAATTATCAAAAACAATCAGAAGATCACCTTGAGCAGACTGGAGATGGTTAAATAAGACCTTCTGTTTACTCTGATTTTCCTGCACTGTCAACTCCATAACATGGATTAATCCCTGGACAAGGGATTCTGCATCTTCAAAAAGTTCACATGGAATAAAGTAACATCTTTCTGCAAACTTATTCTTGACTGAGACAGAATTCATGATATGAAGGGCCAATGAAGTCTTGCCCATTCCTCCTGCTCCCAGAATAGCTAAGAATCTAGGGGTTTGTTGACAGAGAATATTGACCCCTTGGTCAACAAGCTCCTCCCTTCCTTTGAACACAAGTGGCACTACTGGGGTAGCAGATTCTATCATACTGTTCTAAAGATTAGTATACCTTATTAGAATATCATTGGATTCACATACTCTGGAGTTATCTTTTGCTTTGGAAAAAGCCTATTAGTAGCCTTGTACAAAAAGTTTTTTATTATGAAGTACATACCCTGACATCAGAGACTGGTGTGCCTAGTGAAAGGTGAATTCTGTCATTCATTTCCAAAATTATTCAATGCTCACTATAGTAGTTTATATTGCCAGCAACATTTGTAATATTGGCCCTTGTGAAATCATTATTCTGTGAATCTGTAAAGAAAAGGGGACTAGGGGATGTCTGCATCTGCCCTTCAGGAATTCGGGGATTCGAGTGAGATAAAGTAGTCCCTGCGGCTACGCTGTCAGGGTCTTCAACATGACTAGATTCTTGTATATCTTTTTGTCTCTTTTTATCTTTCAAACCAAGTTTCCGTAGAGCCGCAATTGTAGTTTTCTTCATCGTACTACTCAAATTATTTGTTAACTCACTCAATTGAAAATGATTGAAGAGGATAAACTTACTATCAATGCGCAGTGATGTACCTGTTGAATTCGAAGACGTGAAAATTATCCAGTTGCATGTGACCAGTCAATTTAATCTGTAGAAAAAATAAGGTTTCGGAGAATACGGAGATATCCGTTCACATTACGAGGCCGACCTTAAGGAGGACTCGTCCCTAAGGTATGGGACATCCATGTCCGTCTAACGTCACGTGCCCATAGCGTGACAGTCTATATATGGTTGTAAATACCGATGAAATAGAAAGAAAATGCTATATAAAATTATCCTCTCATCTCTGAAAAAATTTGGTCCATGAATTTCTTGGTTTGGTCAATGGGACCATGTGCATCTAAAAATCATGACAAAAATGTGAGATCTGATAGCGGAATTCAAAAAACACTTCCTTCTCTTATTATCATTCTCATGATCTCTCGCCGCTGTCATGGGTCGACAGAGAAAATGGCTCATAGAACGCATTAGAAACCTACATGGGAGTGCTAAAAAAAGAATCAATCAAGTAGAAGAGGCTTGCTCCCCACGGAAGCGCAGAAAGAAGATGCAATGTACTGAAGATGTTCAAGAATCAGTACGCGTCTGCATCCTTTTAGGCTAATGAAACAGTGTATTTAGTCCTCACAGGCATCGGATAATGTCCCCAGCATCCATAGTATTCCCGATCCCCCTTCAGATCCATCCCCTGTACAGGGACCTGGTCATACCGGTGTATTTCATCTATCTAGACCCCCTGACGCACCTACATCTGCCCCAAGACAGTTTGTCGAGATAATAAAATCCATACCTTCCCCATTCAAGCATACAATACCTAAGAATTTCAACCTCAAGACCCCTAAGAAGCCTACCCGTTCACATGCACAAAGTCATGTCACTATTGAAGATGAGGACGACGCGTCATTATTAACGCGACGCGTCCCATTATCTGACCGTGTCGAATACATTCTTATCTCCGAGGATGAAATCGAAGAAGATTTGAATAATATACCGATAGAACCATCACTTGCAGCGCGATTGAGATCTGTTGTAGAAGATCTACACAGCTCTGATCCCCCTGACTTACATGGAGATGCTGCATTCTTCACTTCATTCCCTCCTGACTCCAGCGGCATTGACATAAATATTCCTTTCGATGGACCACTCCCAGATGGAAGACTCCGAGAAGCGCCTACTGTTGAAAAGGCCACTGAAGCTCTGCAGCACCTTCTACAGGTCATGCGCGGAGAATCTCGTGGAAAGGGTGGTGGGTTCAAGGACCCAAAGTTTGATCATTTTAGGAGGCATCGCTTGGAAGGAATGCGGGCCCTACTCTCACTGTACACAGAACCAAGATCAAGCACTTACGGGAAATGGCAAGCATCATCCTTGAATGCTGCCATTTCATTGCATCATGGGGTATACTGTGCCCGTGTACTTCGAACTCTGGTCCGTCAATTCATCGAGGATCACACCATCCTTCCAATAAATTCTTATGGGAATTGGAACGAAACTCTCTTGGTTGATGAGAACCTAGTCAACGATATCAATCTCTTTCTCCAGGAGATCGGGGAAAATATTAGTGCAGAGAGGGTTGTCAAATACTTGGCTCAACCAGAGGTGATGGAAATGCATGGCATAGATAAATCAATCAGTGTTAGGACTGCTCGCCGATATCTCAAAACCCTTGGATTCCGCTTTGCACATCCCAAGAAAGAACAGTATGCTGATGGACATGAGAGGGAAGATGTGGTTTACTATCGGGAACAGAGATATATACCTCGATGGAAGGAGATCTTTGATCGGATATGGAAATGGTCCAACGATAATTTACCAGAGCAGGGTCCTTTAGGTGGTTGTCGAACCATTGTCTGGTTTCATGATGAAACGATATTTTATGCACATGATAGGCGACGGAAAAAATGGTATCACAAGGATGTGGCAGCAAAGATGTATCAAAAAGGGGATGGACATTCTTTGATGATAGCAGATTTTGTGAGCTGCAATTTTGGCTGGCTGTGCACTCCCGATGGACGATCTGTGCGTGAAGTAATGTTTCCAGGCAAAGCAAAGGATGGTTACTTCACTGCAGAGAACATCCTACAGCAGGCTAATGCTGCGATCGACCTCGTAAATGAAATGTGGCCTGAATACAAACACATTTTCATTTATGATAACGCGACTACACATCTGAAGCGACCAGATGGCTCTCTCTCCGCTCGAAAAATGCCAAAAGGTCCTTCTGAGAACTTCGGTGTCACTGTCAATAAGCGCGATGACAATGGAAACCTCATTTACAATACGGATGGCTCCCTTGTTAAAACCAAGATTCAGATGACAGGGGCTAAATTCTCGGATGGAACACCTCAAAATCTCTACTATGGCCCTAATGAACAACTTCCTGGTCAGTTTAAAGGAATGGTGAACATTCTTGCAGAGCGGGGTATTGATGCAAGAAAGAAGCCCTATGAATGCAAGTGTTTCAAGTGCAAACCTCTAGCTATTGACTGCTGCTGTCGACGCATACTGTACAACCATAGTATACTGTATATCTCACCAGACTGTACAACCTACTAGACTTTGATTTTGTGGTTTTGTTTCTAGAAACGAATTGTCGGAATCGAGGAGTTGAAGTGATATTCCTCCCGAACTTTCATTGTGAACTTAACCCCATTGAGCTGCTGCTGTGGGATTTTGCGAAGTCGTCTTTGATCAGTTCTACCCAGATTCATCAGGTGCAGGACTTAGCTCATGAAAAAACTTATGCAGTTGAAGAAAATATGTGGTAGTCCATTGCAATTTACAATTGAGAACATGTCCTCACGCATATTCTGAATCTCAGACATGGAGCCTGGAACATGTTCAGCAACATAATTGACATATTGTATCAGTTTTGAAGCTGCTCTCTCACCCTCAGTTTCAGGTTTTGCAAATGGATTTTTTTTCAGTTTCTCAGTGTATTCTTTAATGGTAGACTCGGATATCTTATCAAGCAAAGCATCAACTCGGGGAAACCATGATCTCTTCACAGCCAATTTAGCATTAAAAGATGTCTGATGGCGTTGTATCAAATTACCAATGACAAATATAAATGAAAGGTGTACCTGAAACCGACAATTACGAGGCCGACCTTAAGGAGGACTCGTCCTTACTAAACTGCGGTCCAGCACAGTCCCACGCAGAGACCCATTTGGCAGTCTTATTTTTAGGATCATTGACATCATTCATTCAACTGATCTCATGACGGCCACATGTTTGGGGGCTGTGGGGTGACTGTGGGCATTTTACATCTTTTATTTGTCATCATTCATCACACTTCGCTCTCACCGTCGCACTTCTCTCTCATAGTCGCACTTCGCTCTCTCATCATTGCACTCATCACTCTGCTCCTCTCGTCACCGCGCAGTACTCTTGAATTTCAACTTTGGCTTCCACTCCGGTCTCCTATCCGACTTCTATCTTCCCGCAACGCCCAATGCTTCTGACTGCCCCCTTCATATTGTTGTTCCTACTTTTTTCCGTCTTATCCATTGTCGTTTTCGAGTCGGTTATTGTTGATGGCGATTGCATTACTTTGCCATGCTTACCTTGTAGTGATGGTAGTGCAACCCGTTGGCCGACTTTCTATGATTGCAAAGCCCCTGTCATCAGGTACGCTGTAGCTTTCAATTCTAACTGCTTGACCGAAATACTATGATACTGATTTGATTGTCTCTGAATAGCCCAGACCCCTTGTATACAAACACGACACTTACTGCTCTTGTTCCTTACATAACCACTCAAGATGTATGTCTTTCATGTCGCTCATTCATACTTGATTGCTTACTTACATGTGCAGACATCCATGATGCATGCGAGATACCTCGACAGTCTATCAATGGTGCGTGTGATTGCATTCATACGCCACTAAAATCGGATACTCACTTTCGGTCAACTAGATAAATGGCTGTTGCATCACCTCCCGAGAACTGACTTACCCCGTCTGGAATTCCCTATGGAAACTGAACTATCCCTCTTGGAAACTGAACTATCTCTCTTGGAAACTAAACTATTCTTCTTGGAAACTAAACTACTATCCTTCTTGGAAACTAAACTTAAATTCTCCTTCTTGGAAACTAAACTATTGTCCATGGAAACTAAACTTAAACTATTCTTCTTGGGAATTAAACCACACTTCTTGGAAAATAAATTGTCTTTCACATAAAATGGTGCATCATGTACATCAACAAGGTTTGTCCTTGAATAGAGGGACTGACAATGTATCAAATTCATTCTTGCATCTGCATTTGTGGAATTGGTATCACTTGAACACTGTGAAATATCTCACAGACCATTTATCCTTGCATGAAGCACTGTTTACATCAACTGTAGGAATCCACAGAAGCATGCTGGAGATAAGCCAATGTTTGATATCTATTGTGGGCCATAATCTGATGTGGAAGTTTGTCATTGAGATAAATTCAATGAGGACTGAGTCAAATCGTGTTTTTTCTTTCAGCACATTCAATGTTATTCTAAAAGTGAAGTTAATAAAGTTGAAATGCATGCAGCATTGTATTCATGCTCATGACTACTATGTATTATTGAATAGTAACCTCAGTACTGACTCAAACAGCTATTTGAATATGTATATGAGTGAACCAGCCACAATTGTTTGCTCATTCACACAAGCAGCTAAAGTAACAGACCTATTTATCTTTAAATATATGTCTGTAGTTCAACTCTATGCCACAGAAATTGACAATGAACTAAAATTATTTTTTTCATGCTGTACTTTCTGGTTTCTGTCCCTCATTCTTGAGTGTCAAGATGCATGCACCACATGCAGAGACAGTGATTTTGAGCTAGACTTTTTAAAACAGGCCAAGTCAAGACAAATCACTCTTGGAGGTGGAAAAGAAGGGAAGAAATCGCATTTTACATATGATGAATTAAAACATTATCTCATAACTCAGGATGTACATCTGACCAAGGATTTTCAATCCAGGTCTTTTCAGTTTCATCATTTGGAATATTCAATGAATGGTATAAGTCCACAATCTACCAATGAATATTTATATACCAACCTACCTCTATCTCATCTTATTTCTATGGTTAATCTGCAGGACATGAGAAAACTGTTTGTATCTCATGGTTATAATCATGTAAACCAGTATAAGAAAAATGAAATCATTCAGCTTCTGGAAAAACATAGTTGCACTTCTAGATGCCCTCAAAATATCTCAGTATTTCAGTGTATTTCTGAATCAAATACCAAACCTACTATCTCAGCACCATTTCCACCAAGATCACTGGAACCAGATTTGGTTCATAAAATAATCAGTGACTGGACAGATGAATTTCATTCCACAAAAATTGTGGAGATTGGTTGTGCAGTTTGTGGGCAACTAAAGTTGTGCACTAACATGACCACACTAAAAAGCTTAAAAAATCATTTGCATGTATTGGAAAAGACCGGAGTCACTCGAAAGCAAAGAAAATCTGCCAGTGATCCTATCACTGAGATAGAAGGTCCAGTTATTGATCATTCATGTGCACATGTCTGTGAACCATGTAGAAAAAGTCTTAGGAATGGCCAGGTCCCTCGAATCTCTCTTGCTAATGGTCTTTGGATTGGTAATGTTCCACCTGAGCTACAGTGCTTGAATTTTACAGAACGTCTCCTTATTCAAAAAGTTCGAACAAATTGTTGCTTTGTCAAAGTATCATCTGGAATGAGAAAAATGATCTCACATGTAATTGCATTTGAAACACCTGTGGCAAAGGTTTATGAAATCCTTCCACCACCTCCTGAAGAATTAGATCAAGTATTGGCAATACTATTCACAGGGCCATGCAAGCCGACAGATGAGGACTTCAAGAAAACTAAAATGATGGTTGTTAGTCATAAGCGTGTCTATGATGCATTAACATGGCTCAAACTTAATCATCCTGCATATGAAAATTTGAATATATCTCTTGAAAATTTGAAAAAATATCCACAGAATATGCCACCAGTTTCAGTAGAGTTTAAGAAAACATCAGGTGAGGGTAATGTTCCTGCAGAAGGTGCAACAAAATACAATAATGATTTAGAGATTGGCACTGAAGCTGGTGAACTGCCTTTTGTACTTCATGGCATAACCGGAGAAGCATTGAACAATATGAAAGTTGAAGTCCAACGTGCTAAAGCTTTGGCTCATTTACAAAGTGGTGGAAAATTTTTGGCAGTAGGACACAGTGATAAGGCGTCTTCAATGTATGATAATCCAGATTTATATCCACAAATATTTCCATGGCTATTTCCTTATGGTCTTGGTGGAATTGGAATGTCCAGTATTTCACACTTTTCTGAAAAATCACATAAAAAGTTCTTACTGAATTATCATGACAAACGTTTTCAGACAGATATCAGCTTCCCATTTGTGGCCTTTAGTCATGAACAAGTGAAATCTGCTACAAGCAAAGGCTTTGCAATGACAGAATCTAAGCAATTCCATGATATTGCTAAACGGATTCTAACTGTTAATCAATCTGTCCTCGCAAATATTACAACTCGATTAAGCAAAGGAGAATCTGTCTCACCAGAAACTGAAGATGAAAAGAAATGTTTCGCAATTATCCGTGATTTAGATCATGTTGGGTCAGGTGTGAGGGGATCTATGACAAGTAAAAAATATTTGCGCAATGAGCTGTGGTCTCTTATTTCCTACTTGGGTGCACCTTCATGGTATATAACATTTGCACCATCAGATCTTACTCATCCTCTATGTTTTCATTTTTCAGGTACAGACAATGAATTCAAGCTAGAGTCAGATATCTCATCAGATGATAGGTTCAGACAAATCATCAAAAACCCAGTAGCAGGTGCAAAGTTTTTTGACTTTATGGTACAAGCATTTATTAAGCATGTGTTAGGTGTTGGGACAGATCATGATGGCATTTTTGGAAAGACTTCTGGCTACTATGCCACAGTGGAGCAGCAGGGTCGACTAACATTACATCTACACATGCTACTTTGGATTTTGGGGTCATATTCACCTCAAGAAATAAGAGATGCAGTCTTGAAGGCAAATGGTATATTTCTGAGGGCTATGGTTGATTATTTAGAATCTGTACACACTGGAGACTTTTTGAGTGGCTCTAAAGAAAAGGTACATGAGAACATAGACTATCAAAAACAATCTGAGGTATATGTTAATCCTCTCTATACAATGCCCAAAGCCCCACCTGAAATAAATTGTGCTTGTGGAGAAATTAATTGTGAGAAATGCAGACAAATCAGACTATGGAACAATCATTTTACAAATGAAGTAGATGAAATTATTTACCGCACTCACCTTCATAGATGTAAGTCAACCACTGATCAGAATGGAAATCGCCTGAAGAACAAGGATTACTTAGGATGTCTTGATAATAAATGGGGCACATGTAGTGCACGCTTTCCTAGAGAGATATTTGAAACTACACAGGTCGATCTTGGGACTGGTGCTTTAAGAATGAAGAAAACTGAGCCTTGGATCAATACATACAACCCTGTCATGACTTATCTGCTTAGGTGTAATACTGATGTCACCTCACTGCTTTCTGGCACAGCAATTAAAGCTGTTGTAGCCTATGTTTCTGACTATATAACAAAATGGAGTCTTAGCACACATGTGATTTTTGATGTTATACGCACAGTCTTAACCAGGAATACTGATCTTATTGGTGGATCATCTGGTGATCAATATAAAGTGCGACGCTTGATTACTCAAATGGTTAATCTTTTGTCAGTTAGAATGGAGCTTGGGGCCCCAATGATATGCATGTACTTACTTGATAATCCAGACCATTACACTAGCCATAAGTTCAGGCCATTTCATTGGCAAAGTTTTGTTACAGAAGTCAAAAAATCTTGGGAAACTGAAGATGAAAGCTTAAACCAAAGGGATCACAAAATCATGCTGATTCAGAAGAATGGTAGAATATTTGGCATCTCTCGCGTCTTTGACTATGTTTACCGCCCAATGGAACTGGAAAATATGACATTGTATGATTGGATCAGACTTTGTGACCGAGTTAAAATCACTAAAAAGTCTCCCAATAAATCAAAGAAAGCCAGTTGTAAATTTGTGGATAATATCTCTGATTCTGAATCAGGGACTGAATATTGGTCTGGAGATGACTCTGAATCAGAAGTTGAGGAAAATGACAGTACTTATACTGTCAATCATAAAAATCAAAAGAGAGAAGTACCACAAAATTCACTTCCAATACCCATTGCCAAGAAACTATTACCAGAAAACTGTTTTCCATTTGTTTTGGGACATCCATTAGCAGATTCACATATGTGCAAAGTGCTTACTGAGGACAAAGGAGTTGTACCTAATTTTATTGGACCTGGCTTGCCTAGAAGGGACAAAGGAGACAGAGAGTATTACTGTTGCACAATGCTTACATTTTTCAGGCCGTGGCGTTCTGGAAAAGATTTAAAAAATATAGAGCAATCATGGGATGATTCCTTTACTGAGTATTGTTTTGAAAGCTGCTTCAGAGATGTCATGAACAACTTACAGCTACGCTATGAATGTTTAGACTCAAGAGATGATTTCAATGCCCAGAGAAGTGCAATGGCAGATGGAACTCTGAATGAGAAGATATTAAGTTATAAAGATGATGTTGAGTATGGTGACATTGATATTCTGGCTGACCCTGAAAGTGCAGAAGTAAGTACTCGCGAAAAACGGAGACGTGATGAGATGAAAGAAATGGGTGACATACTGCAGCGGCATGGCTGGAGTGAGGCAACAAAAGACTTGACACATCTCATACCTGCTGACTTTGCAATACCACATGAAAAAAGCTCAAGTCATTGGAAAGCATTGGTGGCCAAAAAAAGACAAGAAATTCTTACCTCAAAGCAAAAGAATAACACTATCAATCAATACAAATTCCAGAACAAATACCCTGATCAAGTGGAAGTTCTGGATAAAAGTATATTTGAAGAAAAATCTAGGTCAGGCACAACACAGAACACAATTGACACAGTAGTCAAAAAATTTAGTTTAAATAGTGAACAGGAAAGAGCATTTAGAATTGTGGCCAATCATGCTGTCAGCCCTTTCAAAGACCAGCTAAAGATGTATCTTGGTGGAATTGGTGGTACTGGAAAATCAACAGTTCTTAGAGCTTTAAATGACTTCTTTGACACGCGAGCAGAAAGACATCGCATGATTGTTGTTGCACCAACTGGAACAGCTGCAGCCTTACTCGGTGGCTCAACATATCACTCAGTATTTGGAATTAATTCCAAGTCTGAGGGAGAGTATCAATCTGCATCTATAAGTCAGGTCTGTTCACGGTTGGATGGTGTTGACTATGTTTTTCTTGATGAGGTTTCCATGTTATCTTGTGTGGATCTGTATAAAATTAGTGAGAAACTGGCAAAAGCATTGAATAAGGCAGAGTTTCCCTTTGGGGGAATGAACATGATTTTTGCTGGTGATTTTGCACAGCTACCACCTGCAATTGGAGGGGAACATGTTGCACTATATAGCCATTCTTTGGGCTACTCAGATTCACGATCACATAAAGCTCAACAAGGTTTGATAGGAAAACATTTATGGCATCAAGTTACTACAGTCATCATGCTAAGAAAAAATATGCGTCAAAAATCTCAGACAAAGAATGATGCCAAATTCAGAGCTGCTCTGGAGAATATGCGCTATAAAGCATGTACAGGTGATGACATCTCTTTTCTAAGAAGCTTGATATCTAATCCTATGAATGAAGATAGATCCATAAGCTCTGACAAGTTTAGAGATACATCCATAATACTGACATATAACAAGCATAAAGATGTGGTAAATCAGCAAGGTGTTAAGCGTTTTGCTGAAGAGACTAAGCAGACTTTGATTACATTTTATTCTGAGGATGATGAGGTTGTATATGAGGACTGGGAGAAATCAAAAGCTGCTGGCAGAAAGCACCGTAAGTCAAGCAAGCAACCTCTTAGCAAGGAGGTTCAACATCAAATTTGGGACCAACCACATTCCTATAATGATCAACAGATCCCTGGAAAACTTGAGTTGTGCAAGGGTATGCCAGTAATGATACGCTTCAATGGTGCCACAGAATTGTGTATAACCAAAGGTCAAGAAGGTTATGTTTATGGATGGAAGGTATCCAAAGGCAAACATGGCCAGCAAATATTGGATATACTTTTTGTTAAGCTACACAAGCCTCCTACCATAGTTCAATTTGAAGGGCTTCCAGAGAATGTTGTACCACTAATTAAAAGGACTGTCCAAATTGATTGCAGGTTATCAGATGATACTTGTATTAAAATATCTCGTACCCAGGTTGAAGTTCTACCAAATTTTGCCATGACAGATTATGGATCACAAGGTAAGACACGGCTGGTGAATGTAGTTGATATTAATAATAGTAGAGACTTTAGAGCAATTTATACCTCTCTTTCACGTAGTTCAACTGCTGCAGACACTCTAATCTTTCAAGGTTTCAATCCTGCTATTATTTCTGGCGGTTTAAATCATGGTGGTTATAGACAGGAATTGAGAGAACTTGAACTTTTGGATGATATTACTAATTTGGCTTATGAAGGAAAGTTACCAGACATGGTCAGTGGGGCCACAAGATCAATCTTGATTAAAAGCTTCAGAAATATGAAAGGCATAAGATACAATCCACAAAAAATTCATCCAGCAATTTCTTGGTCTAAAGATCAGCCTTACATTTCTGTTGAAGAGCCTAATATCTCCTGGAGAGTCTTAGAGTCCTCAAACAACAGCAAGCCAGACAAAGGAATTAAGAAGGGAAACTTTGTGCCTGCTATCACTTTAGCAACTACTAATTTATCATCCAGCCTCAAAAGAAAACAAAACAATCTTGAGCAAGCTGAAGAACACCTCAGGAAGCGAGCCCGGAGTACAACCCACCCACCTGTCCAGAACTCTAATCACATAATCCATCCAACATTAGCTTGGAACATTAACAGTTGTGCATATGATTCAGTTATTATGCTACTATATCATATATTCTGTACCAAAGCTGAAAAACTCCAGGTTGAAGCAGCAATCAATACCTCTTTAATTTTTCAAGAACTTCTTACAGCTTTCCAAGCCAACTTCACTGACCTGGCAGATACCCGAGATCGATTCAGACAAGCACTAATCAATGCTCATCCAACACTATTTAGACTTGGAGATTTCACATCCACAGAACAAATTCTATCCACTATTCTAACAACTGATACACCCACCATGAAAACAAAAGTAATCTGTACCAATGGCCATGTACGGGGTTCAGTGAGCGAAGCTCACTCTTCTCATTGAGACTTTCACCCAAACTTATGAATCTGTCCAATCATGGCTTTCTCATTTTGAGGAATGGGCATCAAATGGATGCAGGAGTTGTGGTGAAAATACTAAATTGGTTTCTAGTTTTTGTCACCTGCCCCAATTCTTTTTTGTGAGCATTCCTCCAGAAGCCAAAAAGACAATGAATATCAATGCAGAAGTCAAGCTTCAAGTAAATGGTGAAGAAGGTAGTTATCATATTGGTGGTATAATTTATCATGGCCAGAACCATTTTATAACGCGCTCATTCCATCAGGGAATTGAGTGGATGTACGATGGAATCCCTGATGGAGTTACACATTATTGCGCTCAAAACCATCAGGGTGAATTGAACCAATTTCTTGATAAATACGTTAATATTGTTCTTTATATCAAAAATGACTGAGCCTAGTACTGGCGGCCTCGTACCTGCCACACGAAGCGATGGCCCACTCCACATCTAGTATGGTCAGGTGCTAGAGGTACCAGAGATGTAATGAAAAAACGTACGAGACCAGTCGATTGAACATTTGAATAAATACTAGGGTCTCGTGGAACACATATTAGTAGTGTTGCAACAGCTAGGCGCGGCTCAGCTAGGCTCGGCTTTCAGTCGGCTACAGCTTCAATTGGCTCGTCAAGCCAATTTAATCATGTGGCTCGGCTCATCACACAGCTGGCTAGGCTCAAGCCACGGCTTGAGCCGTCAATTCTCTCAATTTTTCAATGCGTTATTTTCTGAGCTTTTTAGTCTTAAATACAACTAAGTGTAGTGTGATCATGAATAAAATTATATTGAAATGATTTTTAAATGGGCTTGGAACTCAAAAAGTCGCTAAAAAGGCTTTGAGTAGGACGTGATGAGACTTGGCGTGACGTGGCGTCATGCTATGTCACAGGGAAATTACCGATTACCGTTCAATTGTTATTAACTCCGGCTTGAGCCAGCTGAAGCGGCTTGAAAGCCTAGCCATGAGCCGCGCCGATGATTTTGAGCCACTCAGCCGATCACATGCAGCGGCTAGCAATTTTTAGGCTCGGCTCGGCTCAAGCTGCGGCTCTGAGCCACGCCGTTGCAACACTACATATTAGACGCAGGAGAGAAGTCGAAAATTTTCCTTTATCGAAAGGCTCGCATTTTCGCAGTGACAAGGAGCATGAGAAGAGATATTGACAAACATGGACTGACACACGGGTTGCATGAATAGTGCAACCATGAAAGCGCATGGAAAATATTATTATTGGGTACCTGTGCAACGGGCCAACATCATGACTCCTACTAGAAAAAGATGTACATCCAATGCTTGGGCCCCTGCCTTGAGTTGTGAACTCGATTGGGAGGCGACATATCTAAGGGTATGTTCGGCAGCCAGCTCACAGCTCAGAATTATTCGTTTTCGTATATACTTATGTGTCCATAAACTTGTAAGTACTGATGTTTAGATACTAGCCTCTTTGCCGAATTTCACAGAAAATGACTGTCACATTGCTCCTAGCCACTCCAAAAATCAACGGTTAAAAATTCTATCAAACTAATGACCCTTGAGCTCTACTACCTTACCCATTTTCTCATCTTCGTAACTGTAACTAAAGAATCAAGACACTCTAACATACTGTGAACAGAAAAAAATCCTGGGGAAAAATGGCTTGCAGGTACATGGGATACCATTCAAGTTGCATGGACTGTAGCGCAATGAAATGTTTATAAAAGGGAAAAAGCAACTACCCGTCAGTCAAGAATAAGGAGAAAAAATAACTCACCATTCATGATCACTTTGGGTGCTAGAATGGACAGTGACTCGTGTCTGAAAGTCCTCCGGCCGATTATGTTGCGTTATCCATCATGTTGCCTACCCCATTTCCTAATTCTCACCGTTGATCCTCCACCATATTTGGTACCACTACCTCGCAGAACACCAAATGCCAAAAGTAGTGTTGCCACGGCTTGGCTAAGCTTGGCTGAGCCGACGAGCCAAGCTGATATTTAGCCGAGCTAAGCCATTTGTTCGGAGCCAGCTCCAAGCTGGCTTGAGATGGCTCAGCCATGGCTCCTTGCAATTTTTTAAAATAGTGATAAATACTACATGGTAGAGTATGCAATGTATACTATGTATGTCTACAAGCCTACAACAAATGAATTTATGCAGAGAAAAGTGAAAGTAATATCAAGAGCAATAAGTTTTGACTGTTGATGTCGTGCGTCATAAAGATGCCATTTTAGGCGGTTTCCCCAGGCAATGTCGAGAGTCTTTCTAGTACTCTTTGTCATCTCGGAATGACTTGGGGAGGTTCCTGTAGTCTTGTGAAGTCATATGCACTCTTAAAAAGTCAAAGCCATAGATGAATTGGGCAGTATTAAAAATGACCAGGGAGCCATGGCTCCAATGGCTCGAGCCGGCTCTGGAACCAAGCCATGTCAAATAAGCCGGCTTCGGGCAGCTTGGCTCCGAAGCCGAGCCAAGCTGAGCCGTGGCAACACTAGCCAAAAGCCAAGTGTCATTGGAGACGGGATTACTGGAATTGAGGGTCACCCTATGGACGAAGCCAACGGACCTAACCAAGGCAAATGTTAGAGACAAAGAATGTCGTTTTTTTCCCTACATTAGATCCCAACAACTTGTTCAGCCCTCGAGTCTCGACCCTCAATTTTATCCCTTCCGAATCCATTGTATCACTACTGTTCCGTTTTTTCCCTACCCTCTCTTCACCTATCCGCCCCAACCCCTTCAATATTAGCAGTCGGACAACTAGCAACAGCTTTATTGGATTCCTGGGTCTCGGGATAGATAAACGACAGTCGCAAAAGTAACATAACCAAACTCCCCTCTTCTACTTGCCAAGACCAGCCCGAAGCCTCCTCACAGCTCCACCAAATCCATACCCACCAATTCCTCTTGCTTCACCACTACCACCGCTATCACTAGTAACGGTACAAAGGGTACACCATGAGAGGTCCGGCCAAAGCTGTTGTCTGTACCGAGGCAACAGACTCGGACAGCAGTGACATAGGTGGAGCAACTCTCGCCGGACTTCGTACTCCCATAACACCCTGTACATGTCTGAATCCGGCGTGAGGAGGTCTCGCTGTTCCCATTGTGCTCGTGATAACACCGCTATGCATAGGCGAGACAGGTAATATTGGTGCCAATGAGTTCTGTGGGTTTACTGTTTGACTTCCAGCAGTGGAATCCAGTTGCTTGTGCCTTGCTTGAAAAAGTATGGCGGTGTCAAAGGAAAACACACACAGATTATAGTGACCAGGAGGGATGTGTAGATGCGAACGATGTTGTAGTGAACAGGGGTGGGTCAAAATGGGATGTCGCACTAGCTGTATGAGCCAAAGTAGGGAACCTGCCGCTTATGGGGGTGGGAGTCGGATACGCTGATACATGGTCTTCTCTGGGATATCAGAGTACACAGAGAGACACCTTCCCCATGTCATCTCCCCCGAGTCTCGGCCTACATTTTCGTATTTATTGTCATCTCTCATGCTCCTGTTAACCTAACGTTAAGTTCCCGATTTGAGCAATAAAAAAGGTTCTCTCACCTGTCGCTCCGACCAAAGAAATCATCAACAGAACCAGCTAAACCAGTTGTTCCACACGGGGAACCGTGATATTGACTGGAGATTTCTCGGGGGCGCACTTTAACATCATGTCGTTGTTGCTGCTGGCCTTGGTTTCAGCTCGTCGTGTAGAGGTCGTGATTATGAGAGCAGCGTAGCAAAGGGGGTAACGAACGGGAACTGGGAATGTAAGGTGACGAGTTAGGGTGAGGATGATGTTGGGGAGAAGTTAGGAACCCAGATGAATCCCATTTCGGTAAGCGGCAGCCGGACAGCTGGGTGTATGCGGCTGAGGAAGGGAAGAAGCGCCAGAGGGGAATAGAAAGGAGTAACGACTGCGGCAGGGTGGAACTGATAGGCACCAACCGTATCGAGTAGGGAACACGGGTGAAATTCTACGATTTTTCCAAGAAACGCTCCAGGCAAACACAGTAATTCGGGGATTGGCCAGGCTGAGACACCAGCGAGGTGTCGGTTCGACATAATTCGTCCTGGAGCTCGAAAACTTTGGATGTGGTTGAGTTTATACATCTGGATGTAAAGGAGTTTGGAAGGGACATGTAGGAAAGTCAACTGGGTATGGGGGGACAAGGGAACAAGGGAGAGGAATCGGACGTACCCTTCTCCAGCGAGTTTAGCATCAACATCTTAGCCCGAGAGCATGTGGGATAAAGGACATACAAAAGACAGGAGCATAATTTTGACTGTATTACGAGGCCGACTTTAGGAGGACTCGTCCTTACTAACCTTGACTCGCGCAGGTGGCTGTGTTGTTGCTGGGACATATCTCCAGATAGACATGATTGCCGCTCAAAGTCAAGTGACCGGTCCAACCACAAACCAGCTACCGGTAGCACCTGACCTCGGAATTGCACGGCTAATTAGGCCTCGTACATGCCGCGCGAAGCGATGGCCCTTTTCCTTCATGGCCGAAGCAGCAGGGAGTCGGACCGATAGATAAGAGAACAGCCCAGAAAAGATGATGGACAAGGCCAAATGAGCGTCAGGAGAAAGATGAGTAAACGTGGTTTGATGACGTTCATCACAAAAGCCGTGTCCCAAAAAGGCAGCAGACACGCGTCAACTTTTTTTTTTTTTTTTTTTTTTTTTTTTTGGAGTAGCGTTATGTACACGTAATGCACTGACAACGTCACCACTCTTACGTGCAACCCGCGGTCTGTGCAAGGGAATTAACCTCACATGACTTCCGGTAGGAATGCATTTACGCAGAAATCACGGGCCGGCGATGCGGCTCTCCGTGAGATACTGTGGGACTCGCGGACTTTGCCGAATACCCACTAAACCTCCGTTAGGTGTGGTATGCAAGGGAGGGACCGGGACCGAACCTGCGACCTCATCTGCAGTTTGTCAGACGGTGGCACACACGTGACCACCCGGCGCGGTGCTACCACTACACCACCGAGCCCCCTTGACATGCGTCAACTTTGATATGTCCACAGTTCATAAGTACCGAATCACCAAAGTCAATGGGTACACAGCCAGGAATGTCGCTCCTACCCATGATTTTTGCAATGATCAATACCAATACGGCTGGACTCCACAATGGTCGGTATTAAGCACTCGCGTGCTCCCTACATGAACTAGAATTAAGTATATCGCGCCGGCTTTGCATGCTTCGATATAACATATAATGCAGAACGTGTGTCCGGCCCTCAAACGAAATTATGTCAAGGGTAGATATTGCGAGAAAGGTGATCTCAATACTTACCTACAGAAAGTAATGCTGAACCCTCTTTTGCTGTCTGTGCAGCCAAAATACGCAAGTTCAACTCAGAAAAAATGGAAATGGGGCCGATAAGAGACAGCATGATTGTATAAAAATCTCGACACTATAGATTTCATATATACATATGAGCAAGTTATCGGTTATAACCCACTCTTGACGAGGTCATTACTATAACACCTAACTGATCACTCCGACATTTCTGGTCACTGGTGCATTTTGAGAAATCTAGATCTAACATCGGGTAGATTGATCACTTATTGCAGAGACGTGCTAGGTACCTGCGGCATTTTATATCTAAATAAAACATACACTTTGAAGTATCAAATAACTGTTTGATATTCTTTGGTGGAGAGGTGGTCCATCATCATGAGTGATTGAAAAACAAAAGTTTATACTTATACGGAAAAATGAACCTTCCCTCCGAGTTAAGACAAACGGGTCATAACTTTGATGTATGCAGTGACTACAAAATTCATAATTCAATCAATGAAAACTCACCGAGATTCTCGTTCTGAAACAAAAAAATATATACACCTATTGGAGGAAGCTCACAAACTAGTACAAAAATGACCTTCCATGAGGTTTCACAATTTGATAGATAGATTGATTTGACTTTGTACAAGATACCAGCAGAGAAATCAACAAATCAATAAATGCAGAAATTATTATTATAGGGTACAAACAATCATTCACTGATTGATCCAGTGGCTTCAGCTTCATCAAGTTCAGCAAGTGCCTCAGAACAGTAATCCACCTCCTTCTCAAGTTGCCCATGTGAATCAAAAATATCCCTTGCTTCTTCATACTTCCTCCTGGCTCCTGCAAAGTCTTTGATATCAGAGAAAAGATAGCCAAAATTCAACAAAGTATATCCAATATAATATTTTTCTCCTGGGAAACCTTCAAAAAGTTGCAATGCTTCAGTGAATGCCTCCTTTGCCTTTTCATACTGGCCTTGAAACCTATAAGTTCTCCCAAGACATTCAAAACACCATGCAACATCAACAATCCTCCCAATACTTTGATATTGCCTCTGAGCATTTGAGAAGTTCTTAACAGCCTCGTCATATTGTGATTGATTCATATATATATAACCCAAGCTTCTCAAACAGTCTGCAACTCCCTTTTTATCTCCAATTTCCTCAAATTGTCTTTGAGCTTCCAATGTCATTTCAGTTGCTTCATCATATTTTTCCTGCATCATATAAAGCCCCCCAAGACTCCATAGACACTCTGCAGCTCGCAGCTGATCTCCAAAAGTCTCAAATTGTTTTTGAGCATCTGATAACATCCCAATTGCCTCATCATATTTACTCTGCATTAGATAAATATCTCCAAGCTTTTTCAGACACTCTGCAACTCCCAGCTCATTTCCAATTTGGTGAAATATCTGCTGAGCTTCTGAGAACATTTCAGATGCTTCTTTGTATCTGTTTTGCCTTAAGTAAATAGTCCCAAGCCAGCTCATTGAATCAGCTCGAGCCCATTGGTTTTCACTTTGTTTGAAATACTTCTGGGCTTGTAGATTCATGTTGATGGCTTTTTCATATTGATCCTGATGATAGTAGATGCTTTCCAGAATATTGAAGCACCTTCCCAGTATATCTGCTTCAGATTGAGAAATATTCTCTTCCTCATTGAGACATTCTTTTACAGACATAACCTGAGCATCTGCATCTTGGAATCTTCCTATCCATCTCAGTTTTTTTGCTCTCATTAGTTTTAAATCAACCTCATCCTCCTTGATGATTTTATTCTTTTTTAGAATCAGATCAATTAGGTCAATGGAAACTGAATTGAATCGAGTGAATTTGCACAGTATGTTTATTGCAGAAATGCATGATGTTTTTGATTGGTCACTGCTTATTTGTGATTTGAAAACTTTCTCGATGTTGTTGATATGAAGTTGAAGTACAGGCTGGGCTTGCATGTTGTTATCTGACAGATCCTCAAGAAACCATATGTAAAACCTCTCAAGCTGATCAATATCATCTTGGCTAATGGTGTGATTCAAATCAATATGTTCCCTGACTGGTGCTAACATCTTTATCCCTTGATAGTTCTCATAAATGAGTGAGCTATCCAAGAGTGTTGACATATTGAAAGTCAATTCCTCTCCTTGAAACATCTGAGGCAAATATTCAATCCAAAAAGGGATCCCATCAGGCAAGAATGATATTGCTGATAGAAGTTTGAGTGTTCTCCCTTCTATTTTGAATAGCTGGATAGATAGATCAATGGAAAAACTAACACTAGTCAGTCTTCCTGGCACTCTTCCTTCTGTCAGAATTGATGTTTTGCCTTTTTTCCACATGCTTATCAATGCTTTCAGTTTTACTCTCCTGGCATGCTGGGCACTCAGTCTAATTGCAAGAGGAACATACTCAAGCTGATCCAGTAATGAATCAATTTGAGTTTCAGAGTCATCAGAGCTTCGAAGATTGTTACCTGCAAATGCTTTGAATGCTTCCTTTGCAGGAACAGCCAATAATGTTGGGATCCCAGATTGATCTCCTAATCTTTTCCATGGAATATCCCCAGGTCCATCTGGTCCCCGCATGGTAACTATCAGAGATACTTTTATGTACTGTGCAATTTTCTCTAATAAATTTCTTACACCAGCAGAGTCATCATGATTCCAAGGGGTCTCAAAATTATCAAAGACAATCAGAACATTTTCATGAGCTGCCTGAAGATGGTCAAACAGGACCTCATGTTTACTCTTATTCTCCTGCATGTTCAACTTCATAACATGGAGTAATCCCTGGATAAGTGATTCTGCATCTTCAAAAAGTTCACATGGAATAAAGTAACATCTTCCTGTAAACTTATCCTTGACTGAATTAGCATTCATGATATGAAGTGCTAATGAAGTTTTCCCCATTCCTCCTGCTCCCAAAATGGCCAAGAATCTTGGACCTTGTTGACAGAGAATATTGACCCCTTGGTCAACAAGCTCTTCCCTGCCTTTGAACACAAGTGGCACTGCTGGAGTAGCAGATTCTATCATACTGTTCTAAAATTAGTATACCATATTAAAATATCATTAGATTCACATACTCTGCAGTGATTTTCTGCCATGGCAAAAGTCTATTAGCTTTGTACAAAAACTGTTTTATTGTGAAGTACATACTTTGACATCAGGGACTGGGGTACCTAGTAGCATATGAGTCTGACATTCATTTCCGAAACTATTCAATGCTCACCATGAAAGTTTATAGTCTGCCAATTACCAGCAACATTTGTAATATTAGCCCTTGTGAAATCATTATTCTGTGAATCTGTGAAGAAAAGGGGTCCAGGTGATCTCTGCATCTGCCCTTGGGAAATTTGGGGATTTGAGTGAGATAAAGAAGTCCCTGCGGCTACACTGTCAGGGTTTTCAACACGACCAGATTCTTGTCTATCTTTTTGTCTCTTTTTATCTTTCAAACCAAGTTTTCGTAGAGCCGCAATTGTAGTTTTCTTCATTGTATTACTAAAATTATCTGTTAACTCACATAATTGAAATTGATTGAAGAGAATAAACTTACTATCAATGCGCAGTGATGTACCTGTTGAATTCGAAGACGTGAAAATTATCCAGTTGCATGTGACCAGTCAATTTAATATGTTAAAAAATAAGGTTTCAGAGAATACGGAGATATCCGTTTACATATGATCAGGTGCTGGAGGTACAAGAAACATAACTGTCGATATCAAAACGTAAATAAATACTCGGGGAATTCGAACACATAAACGAGGTACGGGAGACAAGTTGAAATTTTTTCTTTATCGAAAGACTCGCATTTTTGCAGTGCCAAGGAGCATGAGAAGAGAAATCGACAAACATACACCGACACGCGGATTGCGCGAATAGTGCAACCATGAAAGCGCACGGAAAATCCTATTATTGGGTACTTGTGCAATGGGTCAACATCATGACTCCCACTACTAGAAAAAGATGAACACCCAATGCTTGGGCCCCTGCCTTGAGTCAGTGTGAACTCAATTGGGAAGCGACATATATAAGGGGATGTTAGGCAGCCAGCTCACACAGCTCAGAATTACTCGTTTTGGTATATATGAACCCATAAACTTGTGAGTACCGATGTTCATGTACTAGGCTCATTGCCGAATTTCGCAAAAAAAAAAAAATGACCGTCACATCACTCCTAGCCACTCCAAAAACCAACGGTTAAAAATTCTATAAAACTAATGACCCTCGAAATCTACTACCTTACCCATGTTCTCATCTTTGTAACTGTAACTAAAGAACCGAGACACTCTAACACACTGCGAGCAGAAAGAAATCCTGGGGAGGAATGGCTTGCGGCAACATGGGATATCATAGCATGGACTGTGTGCGATGAAATATCTCAAGCATGTTTATGAATGGGGAAAAGTGACAACCCGTTAGTCACCTTGCTTGTCAAGGTCCTCCTACCCCCGAGAATTGAAGCACTTTTCGACTCATTTTGTACACACGGACAAATAGATTTCATAATTCTGCTTAGTGTATATACATGGCAGGGTCCCCGCCGGTCGGAACAGCCGGACGACCGGTAGGAACAAGACACGACCCCATACCAGAGAAGGCTCGCCCCACCAGCACAGTACTTAAGACATGCAGTCAGAGATACACTACTGGAGCTGTGGCCGATTTTAACAGCTTAAAGATTAAGTATAAGTTTGAAATAAAACTGGAAAAAGTAGCTGTAGCCGATTTGAACAGTGTAAAGATTGAATATAAGTTCGAAATAAAAAGCAGTAGTTTTAGGTACACAAAAGCAGAATCAGATCAGATATATAATAAAAGCGTTCACCAACACAACAGTTTAACGAAGGGCTGCCCTTGCCCATTGAAGGGAGGACTCAGAGGTAAACCCGGAAATACCCTGGACCTGGCAGCGCCTGCGCTGTGATAGATAACTATCCCTGGAGTGCTCTACCATCTTTGTTCTTCTGCTCAACTCCTCCTGCAAAATCTCTGATTGACATTCTCACAATACTTAATTTATTCATATCGTGCCCGGGCCAGCCCCGGAACTTCTTGATAGTGCGACCGTATAATTCAAAATTTGTCTGCTCCCCGCTTACTACTGTCATTTTGTTCCCATTGAACCTATGTGTTGTACTGACAAACTCAAACAGAAATTGGAAGGTGTGGTTGTCCAGGTTTACTTTACATTGACCCCTCTTGACAAATGGAGGAGGAAGAGTCCATTAAACCAAGTAAGGTCCAAGAACTGAACACCAGCTTCCAGGAAGTACCTAGATGTGCAGCTAGATACATCATTCTCCCCGGGACCCACATGAATGAGCTGAAGGCTCTATGTCCAACGTAGATTCATGTGACAAGGAAGGGCCGCAATGGATGCAGGATATTCACATTGTAAATGTAATTACCATCCAACGAGTGTACTATACTACAATAATATAAGGAAACCAATAGCTACCGTTGATATGCTGTTGGGACATGAATGGGAGAAGATTCATAAGGGAAAAAGAAATCAGTGAGTAATACCCCCACCGGGCAAACGTTGTTGATCTTTGTCCTCCGCTGCCAACTGTCTTAACCCCTCAGAAGAGGAAATTCCCAGCCCACCATCCTTCCTCCCTACCCAAAAAAGAGTCGTTACTAGTACTTAGACTATTGATTGTGCCCATTAGTTTTGTCACTTTCACCCAATGCAATGCCGAGCGCTTATTTTCCTTTTGTACTTCAAAGTCATTATATATTTACATGCTTTATTGAGATCATCCGACTTCGACAATGGATGTCAAGCTTGAAGACAGAGATCAATGCAAGCAAGGTCAGTGCCTCGGCCACGAGGCGCTTCTCCAGTCAAGAATAGGGGAGAAAAAAAAAGGAAAAGGAAAAGGCCCACCTTTCACTTGATTATAATTTCAGACACTTGAACCAATTACTTGTGCACAACTATTCTTCTACCAACCCTGTCGCTTTTGACCGTTCTGCACCCTACACCCCACTTCCGAAGTGTGCATCCCTCAGGCTGATCCTCCACCAGACTTAGTACCAGCACCTCATGGAACACCAAATGCCAAAAGCCAAGTGACATTAGAGACAGGATTACTGGCATTGAGGGTCACCCTATGGACAAAGCTATGGACCCAGCCAAGACAAACATTGAAAACAAAGAACGTTGTCTTCTTCCCTTGATGGACCCCAAACAACTTGTTCAACTCTTGAGTCTCGACCCTCAATTTCATCCTACCCATTGTATCACTACTGTTCCCTTCTTTCTCTACCCTCTCTTCACCTATCCTCCTCAATCCCTTCAACATCAGCGCTCTCACAACCAGCGACAGCTTCATCAGAGTCCATGGTCTCGGGATAGATGAACAACAGTCACAAAAGTAACATAACCAAACTCTCCTCTCCCACTCACCAAGACCAACCCAAACCCTCCCCACAGCTCCACCAAATCCATATCTGCTGATTCCCCTCGCTCGACCACTACCACCACTATCAGTAGCAGCAGTGCAAAGGGCACACCATGAGGGGATCGACCAAAGTTGTTGCTAATACCGAGGGAAAAGACTTGGACAGCAATGACATATGCCGGACAACTCTCGGACCTCGTACTCCCATTATACCTTGTCCTGGTCCCAATTCAGCGTGAGGAGTGCTCTCTATCCCTATCGTTCTCACGATAACACCACTGTGCATAAGCGAACCAGATAACATCGGTGTCGATGGGTTTTGCGGGTTCACTGTTCCATTTCCAGCGGTGGAACTGAGTTGCTCGTGCCTTGCTTCAAATATAGTATGGCGGTATTAAAGGAAAAAATGGATTAAAGTGATGGGGAGGGATGTGGGGATGCGACAAATGCTGTAGTGAACAGCAGTGGGTCGAAGAGGGAATGTATCCTGTTGCACTAGTTGTACGAGCCAAAGTAGGGAACCCACCACTAATGGGGGTGGGAGTCGGATACGCCGATACATGGTCTTCTCTGGGATACCGCGGGGGACAGAGAGATGTCTTTCCTGTGTCATCTCCCCCAAGTCTGGGTCCACTCGTGGTTGTTGTCAACTCCCGTATTTCTCGTCTTCCTGTTAACCTAACTTGAACGTTAAGTTCCCGATTTTAACAATAGAAAAGGTTCTCTTACCTGTCGCTCCGACCAAAGAACCATCAACAGAACCGGCTAAACTACTCGTTCCAGGCAGGGGCACCGAAAACTGTAGTTCCTGCAGGATTTTTGCCGTTTCCCAATATAACTGTGGTATCGACTCCAGCTTTCTCGAGGGTCCACTTTAACGTTACTGTCACTGTTTCTGCTCCTGGCCTTGGTTTCAGTGTGTCATGTAGAGGTCGTGATTGCAATGTAACGAAGGGGGTAAGGGAAGGGGAGTAGGACTGTAAGGTGACGAGTGTGGATGAGGATGATGTTAACGTCGGGGGGAAGTTAGGAGGCCTCCCAAAAAGATGAATACCATATCGGTAAGCGGCAGCCGGACAGCTGGATGTATGCGGCTGAGGGTTGAAGAAGCGCCAGAGGGGAATAAAAGGGAGTAATGGGTACAGCAGGGTGAAATTAATGGGTGTCAAATGTATCGAGTTGGGATTATGGGTGCCGTGCTATGAGACTTCCATGAAATACTCGAGGCGCATATAGTAATTGGGGGAGGGCCCAGATTGAGACGACAGCAAGGTGTAGGTCCAACATAATTTATCTTGGAGATCGAGATTTTTGGAAGTGGTCGAGTTTGTGCCTCTAGATGTAAATGAGTTCAGATGGAAAGGACGGGTAAGAAAGCCATTGAATTGGGTATGAGGGACGAGGAACGAGGAACGAGGGAATGAGGAATTGGACGTACTCTTGTCCAGCGAGTTTAGCAGCGCGTAGTCATCTGAGCGCGAGATGATGTGCAACAAGGAGCATGCGAGAGAAAGGGACGGAATTTTGACTGTATGGATGACGTAGTGCCAGCAGGGAGTCGGACAAATGGATAAGAGAACAGCTGCAGAAGGCCAAACGAGCGTCGAGAGAAAGATGAGACAGCCTGTTTTGATGACGTGTCTCACGCAACAGCCGTGTCCCGAAATGGAAGCGGAGACGTGTTACGAGGCCCTTAAAGGCCGAGTTAATTTACAACGATCTCCAAACCGTGGGAAGGGCACATATGTTCACGGTCACAGGACCGGCACTTTCAACAACCGAGCCGGTACCATTTAGTCTCGTACTTAGGGCCTGCTCGGAGAAGTCCGGTGGAGTTACGCTATAGAGGTGGATTTTCAAACACCGCCGGACTTGTCCGAGCATGCCCTGGGTACGAGACCATTATGTTGTTGTAGCTCGGCCCGACCTAAGCTCATTGCCTGCGACATAGTACTAGCAACAAAAACCAACTTGCACTGGAAACATGCCAATATATTAGTTCCGTATTATGTCATTTTCAAAACAGTGCATCATGATTGGTTTCCTTTCACCAACATTTTTTGTCTTGTTTTCAGAATAGTACAGTAGTGACATTTCAATCAAAAATTCAAAATAGAATGGTATAAAAAGGAAAAGCAGGAAAAAGAGACAATTCCGAAAATGGATGTTATCCACAGAGTAGATTTATTATTGTGTTCAGAACCCGTGAAGGAACTTTGATGTTAGGATATCATCTAACAGCTGAGTCAATAGGATAGGAAAGGAAAGGAAAGGGAGAAAGGGGAAAGGGAGGAAATACAAAAGGAAAGGAACAATGGGAAAAGGGAGTAAAATAAAAAGGGTAGGGAATGGTCGTGACAGTGGATAGGAAAGGAAAGAAACAAAGGGGAAAGGGGAAAAAATCAAATGGTATGTTGGATAGAATGTATAATATGTGGAAACAATGTTGCATAGACAAAGTAAAGAGAAAGGTAGAGCAGTGAAATGAAAATTTAAAATACAGATCAGAATTAAGCATGGAGCCTCTGATATTAGTTATGACACAGATTACCCAAGAGTCCAAACTTAAAAGTTGTGTGTACCCATATGAAGCAGAGATTGAGTAGGCTGTACAAAAAAGAATCTGTGTATATGTATATACAGTGGTGGCCAAAAATATTGCACCTTCCTAATCAGGTGCCATGTGGCTCAGCCACGGCCCACCACCTAAGATCACATGCACCACTGCAGCACCAGTCGGACTCGGGCTGTACTAGTGGTCGGCAACAGTGCTTAATGTCATGATCCCGGCAGGACCGCATACGTCTGATCCCGAGGCATGGCTGTGCCACGCAGCACCCAATTAAGAAGGTGCAATATTTTTGGCCACTACCATAGTATCTACATTTGTGTGATTAATGTGGTAGGTACTTAAAAAAACAAGAAAAGAAGAAGCTCAACCTCTGAGTGGAAATGTGAATGGAGACAGAGAACTGATTTGGTTGCTAAGCCTGGAATCTTTCAAGAAAAAGAAAAGGAAGCAAAGAGAGATTCCAATATGAAGAAAGCTGTTCTCCAGAAGCAGTTAACATTTTTCCAAGGGAAGGATAATGCTTGGAGATGGGTATGTAGTGGTTCATAGTAGATAAGTGAGAAAAGGTCTTCAAAGGATGGCTGGGTTGATGACACAGCTTGACCAGCATTATAGTTACCAACCTGAATATGCTTCCTCCCCATTCCCCTCTGATTTCTTTGATATCCTCATCATGCATCCAATTATGTTATTAGGGGCTAGGATACAGGACAAGGCAAAAAAATCTATTATTTTTGTTAACCAAGAGCAAGCAGTAGATTCAGCACCAGCCTGCTGATAATGTGTAGGGCAAGAGGGCAAGCTGTCAGGTAGCACAAAGTGACATGGTTCTGGAGTCTGGACAACAAGAGGGCAAGAAGACAAGAGGTCAAGTAGAACAAACTTCAACAAAGCCTATGTGTTGACTCATTGATGCTACTGGCTCCATGTATTATTACAATGGTATTACCTGTGGGACATATGTGCACAATGGACAATTGAATGCAAATACAGTCAATCATCAATGATCAGGTCTTTGAAACAGCTGACAATGAAAGGAAAATAATGATTGGTGCATTGTATATCAAGTATTGAAGAGGCAGGGTTTGATAATACTGTAGTATTATGACCAAAAGTTTGGCCACTTTGGCCGTGACGCAATACTTCTGGTAGGGAGGATGTTCAGAGGGCCTGGTGATGCATTATGTGATGTCAAGCAGCCAAAGGCCCCATGCATAGATAAGATTTATGACATGATCTGAGCTCAAGCCATGTGATGGAATTGTTGAGTAGTTGTTCAGCTGCACCTGTGGTGTGTTATGATTTGCAAAATGACCAAAGTTCCGAGGTGTTTTATGCATTACAAAAGATAATACTACAGTAATTATTACTACTTCTGATGTAAACCACAATAAGTGGCCACTGCATGCAGAGAATGTTTATGATCAATACAGAAATAAAGCAAATCAAGGTAAACTCGCTATGTACACTGGGTTTGACTTAGTAGTTTGAAGCTTACTTGGAAGTTTATGAGATTGAGCTCAACACATACCTGCCTAGAAGCCTTATGATACAAAGTCAGATTAATCTGACACTATTTTCTTCGATTGGTAATCAGACCATGTCAGTCTTCCAGTTTCATCAACCATTGCTATGTTAATGCCATTCAAAAAGTCTGCCTTTTAAATCACAAGAATTTTTTATACGATACATGTACCATACTAGTTCAATTAAAATTTAATAGAAGGGCCTCGTACCTTGCCATGCACAGCAATGGCACCTTTACGCAGTCAACTTTTACGTGCATGGTTCAGCACGAATCATCAAAGTCAATGGGTACAGAGCCAGAGATGTAGCTCCTATCCATGATTTTGACAATGGTTGATACCAATATGGCTTAGGAGTCCACAGTGGTCCATATATGAAGCACTCGCGTGCTCTCTACACGAACCACATTAGAATTATATCGCGCCGGCTTTGCACGCTCCGATATAACAGATAACACAGACCGTGTGTCCGGCCCTCAAATGGAATTATGTCGAGGGTAGACCTTGCGAGAAAGTTAATCTAAATGGTACCTCAAGATTATGCTCACCTACTGTAATGCTAAATCCTCTTAGGCTACCTGTGCAACCGGAATGCGCAGGTTCAACTCACAAAAAATGGAAATGGGGCCGATAAAAGAGGGAATAACTATATAAAAATCTCGATGCTGTCACCCAGTGGATTTTACACATGTGAGCAAGTTATCGGTTCCATAACCCACTACCCACACTCAACTTGAAGATCATTATTATAACACATAACTGATCATTCCGTGATTTCTGGCGCACTTTGAGAAATCTAATATCTGGTGGATTCATCACTTATTGATATCACCTAGCACAAACTGCCGAGACGTGCTGGGTACTTAAGGCATATTATATCTAAATAAAACATACACTTCGAAATATCAAATAACCGTTCGATATTTCTCAGTGGAGAGGTGGTCCGTCACCATGATTTCAAATGAAAGATAAAAGTTTACACTTACCTATACGGGAAAATGAACCCTCTCCCCGAATTAAAGACAAACTGGTCACAATTTTGATGTACACGATGACTACAAAACTCGCAATTCAATCAATGAAAACTGACTGAGATTCTCGTTCTGAATAAAAAAATATACAGCTGTTTGAGGAAGGTCACAAACTAGGACAAAAATAACATTCCATGAGGTTTTGCAACATGTTTTTGATAGATATATTTTATTGAATTATGTACAAGATAGAAATCAACATGTCAATGAATGCAAGACTTATTATTATGAGGTATGAAAAGTCATGTACTGATTGATGTAGCAGATTCAGCTTCATCAAGCTTAGCAAGTGCTTCAGAACATTCATCCACCCACTTTTCAAGTTGTCCATGTGATTCAAAAATATCCCTTGCTTCTTTGTATTTCTTCCTAGCTTCTGAGAAATCTTCCATATCAGAGAAAAGATTGCCAAATTCCAACAAAGTCAATCCAATTTTATATTTCTCTCCTGGGAATCCATTCAAGAGATCCATTGCTTCAGTGAATGCCTCTTTTGCCTTTTCATAATCCCCTTGAAGCCTATAACTTATTCCAAGATCTTGATAGCACCATGCAACATCAACAATCCTCCCAATAGTTTGATATTGAACCCGAGCCTTTGAGAACATATTAACAGCCTCATCATATTGTACTTGTTCACCATAAATTGCACCCAAGGTCCGCCAACATTCTGCAACTCCTTGTTTGAATCCAATTTCTTCATATTGTGTTTGAGCTTTCAATGTCATTTCAGCTGCTTCATCATATTTTTTCTGCATTCTATAAAGCTCCCCAAGACTCCATAGACACTCTGCAGTTTGCAGCTGATTTCCAAAAGTCTCAAATTGTTTTTGAGCATCTGATATCATCACAATTGCCTCATCATATCTACTCTGCATCAGATAAATATCTCCAAGCCTTTGCAGACACTCTGCAACTCCCAGCTCATTTCCAATCTCTTGAGATAGCTGCTGAGCTTCTGAGAACATTTCAGAGGCTTCTTTGTAACTGTTTTGCCTCAAGTAAATATTCCCAAGCCATCTCATTGAATCAGTGTGAGCCCATTGGTTTTCACTTTGTTTGAAATACTTTTGGGCTCGAAGATTCATGTCAATGGCTTTTTCATATTGATCCTGAGCATAGTAGATGTGTTGCAGAGTATCAAAGCACCTCCCCAGTATATTTGCTTCAGATTGAGAGATATTCTCTTTATCATTGAGACATTCTTTTACAGACATGACCTGTGCCTCAGCCTCCTGAAATCTTCCCATCCATCTCAATCTGTTTGCCCTCTTTAGCATCAAATCAACCTCACCCTCCTTCTTGATATCTTGATTGTTTTGTAGAAGTAAATCAATCAGACCAAGGGAAACTGAAGAAAATCTACCAAATCTGTTCACAGCATTTACTGCAGAAATGCATGATGTTATTGAGTGACCCTCACTTATTTGCATTTTAAAAATCCTCTCAATGTTATTGATATGGAGTTGAAGTAGGGGTTGGGCCTGCATATTGTTTTCTGGTAAGTTTTCAAGAAACCTTTCATAGAATTTCCCCAGCTGATCAATATCAACTTTTCCAATGGGATACTTTAAATGAACATGTTCTTGGACTGGTGCTAGCATCTTCAACCCTTCATTCTGGCCATAAATGAGTGAGCTGTCTAAAAGTGTTGACACATTGGAACTCAGTTCCTCTCCTGGAAAGATTTGATCCAAACATTCAAGCCAAAAAGGGATCCCATCAGGCAAAAATGATAGCACTGATAAAAGATCAAGTGTTCTCCCTTCTATCATAAAAATCCTGATAGACAGATCAATGGAAAAGCTAACACTTGTCAGCCTTCCTGGTTTGGTTCCTTCTTTCAGAATTGACACTTTGTCTTTCTCCCACATTCTTATCAATGCTTGTAATGGAACTCTCTTGACATGCTGAGCACTCAGTCTGATTGCAAGAGGAACATATCCAAGTTGATAGAGTAATGAATCAATTTGAGAGTCAGAGTTATCAGAACTTTTGAGATTGTTACCAACAAATGCTTTGAATGCTTCCTTTGCAGGAACAGGCAATAATGTTGGGATCCCAGATTCATCTCCTAATCTTTCCCATGGAATATCACCAGGTCCATTTGGTCCCCGCATGGTAACTACTAAAGATACCTTTACATACTGTACAATTTTCCCCAATAGGTTTTTTACACCATCTCTAGAGTCATCATGATTCCAGGGTGTCTCAAAATTATCAAAGACAATCAGGAGATCATCCTGACCTACCCCAAGATGGTCAAATATGACCTCATGTTTACTCTTATTCTCCTGCATAGTCAACTTCATAACATGTACTAATCCCTGGACAAGGGATTCTGCATCTTCAAAAAGTTCACATGGAACAAAGTAACATCTTCCTGCAAACTTATTCTTGACTGAGACAGAACTCATGATATGAAGGGCCAATGAAGTCTTGCCCATTCCTCCTGCTCCCAGAATAGCTAAGAATCTAAGAGCTTTCTGACAGAGGATATTGACCCCTTGGTCAACAAGCTCTTTCCTGCCTTTAAAGATAGTTGGCACTGCTGGGGTAGCAGATGCTATCATACTGTTATAAAGGTTAGTTTATCATCATTAAAATATTATTGAGTTTACATACTCTGCAGTAATCTTCTGTCATATCAAGAGTGTTCTATTAGTATTATGCAAAAGCCTTTTTCTAGAGAAGTACATACCTGGGTGTCAGAGGATGGACCACCTAGTAGAAGGTGAGTTTATATTCATTTCTCAGTTATTAATACTCACTGTCATTATTTATGATCTGATTGCCAGCAACATTTGTAATCATGGCCCCCCTAAAGTCATTTTTCTGTGCACCTGTGAAAAAATGTGGACTGGTGGATGTTGAGATCTGTTCCACAGGAATATACATATTTGAGCCTGATAATGAGCTCCCTGCTGCAATATCAATGCGGACAGGTCCTTGTATGTGTTTCTCTATCTTTCTGTCTTTCAAACCAAGTTTCCGTAAAGCTTCAATTGCAGTTTTCTTCATTGTGCTACCAGAACTAATTTCAATTGAAATACATTGCAGAAAATAACAGACAGAAACTTACTACCGATATTGATGAATTGAAGCACGTTGATGTAGCTGTCGAAGATCTGAAAGTTATCCAGCTGCATGTGACCAGTCATTTAATATGTCAAAAAATAAGGTTTCGGAGAATATGGAAATATCCATTTACTTACTGTCACACGCCGACAACTGCGAAGAGATGTATGGAGCGGGGCATCTAGTCACCGCTACTTTTGTGCAGCTGACAAATCGGTTATGTAAGTGGCTGTGCAGCGCAAATTTGAGGAACGAAAAAAAATTTTGGTACATATTGCTACCACCGGTTGACTATATATCAATGTACACTACACTCTATAGTGCCCAAAGCATCTGAAGCTCAAAAAGCTTGAAGGGCTTGACAATGTATTGACATCCGTATCAGTCTCACAAGACTGTTGCTTGACAGTTTAATGCATAAGTATATTATGTAATCATTACTAATACACCAAATAAGGCAATACGCAAAATCAGTTCGACTCCAAAAATTAACCGGCCTATACCCGGGCCACTTTTGACTCAATCAAAATTCTGTCTTACAGTTTTGTTCTATTAGTCAAAAGGAACGTTTCTGTAAGAGGATTAAAAAATCTGAGTTTTGCACAAAAGTAGCGGTGACTAGATGCCCCGCTCCATAGTTGTTGAAGATGTTGAAGTTATCCATCTGCATGTGACCGGTCAATTGAATGATGAAGAAATAAGGTTTCAGAGACATGGGGAGTTCCAAAAAGTTAGATCTCCGATGGGCAATGTCCGAAATTTTCATGTAATTTCTTTCGTTTACACTCAGGCAGATGATAGATCGCTTGCTAAAAGCAGGACACTGCCAGAGGTAGACCAAAATCAAGATAGTACAAACCAGTTACCTTGGCATGTAAGAAGCTATGGACGATAAAAACAGGGGAAACTTAAAAAATGCGGTCAAACCACAAATCTACTTAGAATTTATAGATTACATCAAAAAATGCAGAAATACCAGCACATCGGAAATGGGAAAGTAAATAGAAAGAAAAGAGTTGTGTCCTGAGACCAGAGGAGACAAAAACGCCACTGGGAAGATAAAAAAAGTAATTATAAACACTCCCAACTAGCCAGAAGAGGGAGAAATAATGGGCACTCATCAACATACTTAGATCTATGTTTTTATATATGCATGACTCGGAGTAGAAAACATGAACTTGTTTATGATTTTAGACACGAGGGCAGATACAGACCGGATACAATACTGAAGAGAGAAAGAGAAGGGAAATAAAGACATTGAATAAATACAAATTTCAACAGGAATATATGTTATAAGAAAGGAACGGAGAGGGATTGTTTGGATGTATCTTATCAGACCACTCTGTCCTTCCTCTTCTTCTGATCATGTCCTTCCCAGAAGGATCCCTACGCTCAAGGACAATATCATATGAGTGACGCAATTGAGCCCTTTACATTCCCCAACTCCACCGACACCAACAACAAACCCTTTTGCACGCAGCATTCCTACACCACCAAATCCATACCCGTTTGTCCCTCTCGCTCCGCTAGTACTGCCAGTAGTGGTAGAATATCCCATGAGAGGATCAATCAGAGCCGCCGATGCAAAAGAATAGCATTATGGACGTGGCATTGATGAAGCGGCTCCGGGTCCTCTCACTCTCATAACACCTGGTACGTGTTCCAAATTTGCATGAGATGTATTCTCGGTGATCCATTTGTCATTGTGGTCTTTGTCACACCATGACCCATAAGTACCAGAAAGATGACATTGGCAACATGGGTGTCAACGGGCTCATCATCCCATTTCTATTTCCTCTTCCCTCTCTCGCATCATGAATGATTAACAATGGATGGATAAACATGTGGATTTTATGATGGATAATGATAGTTTGAAATACGAAGATACCCCGCATAACACTAATTATGCAATACCAACCGGAGTAGGGAAGCGCGAGTGCAAATAGGTGTCAAATGCCCGAGACGGACCCATGTTCAGTCCCTGATACCATGGGAGAGGTAGAGATACTGGCATAGAATTCCCCGTACCATCCATTCCGTCCCCCTCTTCTCCATCTCAATTTCCATCTTTATTACCATCTCCTGTATTCCGGATATATCCTCTTGACCTCACCCCGACCCCCCAAAGGAATAAAGAAGGCTACCTGTTGTCGCTCCTGAAGAACCTGTCGCCAATAAGACCGGCTAAACCACTTGAGCCAGGCTGAGAACCGTAATCGATATCTCCACTTCCTGGAACCGTCACTTTGAATGCGGATCCCTCATGTATGCCGTGTTGCTATTATCATTGTTGCTGCCTGATGTTTTGTTTCGATTTGTAAGGAGAACGACTATGGTAATGAGGTGGTAAAAGCGGTTACAAAGTAGAACTGGACGGTAATAAGGCGTTTAGGGATATTAATGTTGTTAGGACTTCTGTTCTCTTTGGAGAGAACAGAACTCACGAAGGTAAGCGGTACCTAATCGATCAATTGATTGGGTGTCAACAGCGGAGGGGGGGAAGAGGTTTATGTAGAGGAATGGGTGGCAGTGGGGCGAGGCCAGGTTAGACCGGCAGGGTGTCAAATGGGTTGAGTGGTGATTATGACGAAGAGGTAGAGGCGGAGTCAATTCAAGGTCCTACTAGTCATCCGGGTTGACGGACAGCCGACTGTTATTTGTATTTTGCAGCCGTCGCTACTGGCGAAAAGTCTGAATCTGACCAAGGCCAGGTGAAATATTAGTAACTTGACGGTCGAAAGGGAGTTTTATCCTCACCTGAGGTCGTAAACTGGAGAGCCTACTCAAAATGCTGGAGGTTGAGACGGCAAGGAGATGTACCATCGCTTTGAGGATTGAAAACTGGGAAGGATTTGGTCAATGGCTTCAAATACAAGTGAGCACTGAAGGTAGTGGTGCAAAGGGAACGGTAAATCAGAGGCTGGGTATGTGAGGAGAACGAGGGAGTAGGAATAGGATGTGCTCTTTTCAACGAGTATGGCACCGTGGTTAGCTAGACTGTAATCATGTGAGACAAGGGACATATGAAAGAGAATGAGACGTCATTTACTGGATCAATGGAACAGCAAGAGAGTACAATGAATAGATGAGGAAGCAGCGCACAGGTGCGTATACGAAGCAGAACAAGAACAGACGTCGATGAGACGAAGTGTTTGATGACGTGTTTGCTTTGTGTATGACGCAAGAGAGTCTAGACCACCTGCCGGTGCACGCTTTATACCAAATGATCATTGGGTACAGAGCCAGAGATGTAGCCCCGACCCATGGTTCCGACAATGATCAAGCTCAAGGCCAATACAGCCCAGGACTACATGATGCTCCATTGACATAAGTACGAACAAAAGTGGGCCTTGGCCCAACGCTCGATGTGCGTGGCAAATAACAAGGCCTAGGACCACATCGGTGACTGTCTTGGGCATAATGTAAAGATAATTTCGTCGTAAACTCCAGCCTCGTAAAAATCCACTCATACTCTCTACATATAAACTACATTACAATCATAGCTCGCCCCGGCTTTGCAGGTTTTGATATTACAGATAGCACGGAACATGTGTCTAACGTTCAAACAAAATCATATTGTCGAGGTTGGATGTGTAAAAGAGGTAGTCTAAGTAGTACCTCGAAGTTTTACTCACCTACCTAAAACAATGATGCACCCTCAACGGCTAAAATTCCCATTATAAAACTAACAACCTTATATAAAACTACTAGTCTTTTTGTTTTCATGACTCAAGAATCAACAACACTTTGAGTAGGAAAGAAATTCCCTCCAGAGGGATGACTTGTCGATATAGGATATCACGAGCAATGTTTCAAGCCTGTTTATCTATGGAAAAAGGCGTTGACCCGTTAGTTGAGAATAAGGTTAAAAAAAGAAGATAAAAAAGCTTTACTTACTTACTCGGACTTCCGACACTTGAATGAATTACTCAGGCCCAAAATCCTTCTCCCAATCCTATCACTGTTTACCGTCCTGCTCGTTCTAACCCATTTCCGAGTCCCACCCCTGATCCTCCACCAGACTTAGTACCGGTACCTTACATCGGAACACCAAATGCAGAAAGTGAAAAGCAAAGTGACACTCTGAGAGACGGGACTAGCGGTATTGATAAATCAATTAACAGACAAAGTCATAGCGCCAGCCAAGATAGACATCAAGAACAATGTACCCAATCTTTTCCCCAACATTTGATTCCGATAAAGTTTTTGACTCTCTTACTGATCACTCTTATCTATCTTCTTAGGACTACTTGTTCCCGTCTTTCCCTGCCCTCTCTTTACCCATCCTCACTAATCCTTCCGACATAATGTTTGCGGACCTAGTAGCGGCAGTTTGGAATCAAGTTCCGAAGTCTCTGCATTTAAGGATAACACGTACACGGTACAGGAGTAACACGACCAAGCGCCTCCCGCTCATCAAGACCAAATCTAAACCCTCCTTTCGGATTTACACAATCTATATCTGTCGATCCTCCTCACACCTCCACGACCACGGACATTGTCAGCAGCAGTAGGGTACCCCATGGGAGGATGAGCCAAAACAGCTGCTGACAGCGAGGGGGGAGACTCGAACAATGGTGACACAGGTGGGGCACCTCCCAGTTTCCATAGATCCACCCACGCCTTGTTCTTGCCCTAATTCCACGTGAAGAGTAATGAGGAGTACCCTACCGGCAGTCCTGTCATGATCATAGTTGTGCTTTTATCCAGAGGGAAAATAAGCGACGTCGGTGTTAATGGGTTCAGCGGGTTCGTTCTTCCACTTCTGGCTGCGTGTGCCTCACTCGTACTATACGGCGATTGGGGGGAAAAGCGAACTAAGGTGATGAAGAGCAATGAGTGGATGCGAGGGAGATTGAGGGGGGAGCAAACGTGACTGGGCATACATCCGCCATATTAGATGTACTCACAAGCGTAGAGAACCCGCCCCTGTCAGTAAAGGGTGTAGGAATCAGATACCCTGATACCTGTCCTCCGCTACTATCCAATACCACTATAGACATGGCGAGAGATGTATGTCCCATGTCGTCTTGCCCAAGTCTCAGTCCACACTTCCTCATCTGCTGTCGTCTCCTACACTATGTGTGCTCCTTAGCCTGACCTGCGAGTTTACGAGTTAAGCAATAATCAAGGCCATGTACCTGTTGCTCCACCCAAAGAACCACCAACGAGACCGGTTAAACTGCTCATTCCACCTGAGAACTGAAATTCGTCGTTGCTAGTGGTATTTATACCGTTTCCCAAAACAACCATGACATTGAGTACCGTTGACGTTGTCGTTGTTGTCGCTGTCGGACTTGGTGTCGGCTCATGTAGGAGTAGAAAATCATGAGTACGAGGTAATGAAGGATAATGAAGGAGGAAGTAGAAATTTATGGTGACGCGTTTGGGTGAGGATAGCGCCAGCGTTGATGGTTGTTTGTCATCTGGAGTCATCGCAAAAAGAGGAATTCTAGCTGAGTAATTGGCAGTCAGACAGCTGGATGTCTGTGGGAGAGGGAGGGGAGAGGTTCTGTGGGGGAATAATAAGAGGTGAACGAGTGATACAGGTGGAAATTGACAGGCATTGGATATATCGAGTGGGAATTATGGATGTCGACCAGACTTGGGTGAACTGCTTGGGGCCAACACAATAGTCAAGGAGATTGGCCAGGTTGAGACAGCGACAAGGTGTCTTGAGAAGTGAAAACCTTGGAAGTGGATGAGTCTACGTCTGTAGATCCAAGCGAGTAAGTGGATAAAGAAGGTCAATTGGGTAGGAGGGAACGAGAGAAGAGGAATTGAACATACCTGAGCCCGAGAGTGTGTGAGATAACAGCATACAAAACTGAAAAGACAAGGGCGCAATTTGGACTGTATAGCTGAGCAGTAGGGAGCCGGACCAATGGATAAGGGAACACGAGCATCGAAAGAAAGATGAGACAACGTGTTTTGATGACGTGTCTCATACAACAGCGGTGTCCCAAAAAGGAAGCAGAGACGTGGCAACGTTTACGTCCACGGTTCATCCTGAATCATCAAAGTCAATGGGTACAGAGCCAGAGATGTAGCTCCTACCCATGATTTTGACAATGGTTGATACCAATACGGCTTAGGAGTCCACAGTGGTCTATATATGAAGCACTCGTGTGCTCTCTACACAAACTGCATTAGAATTATATCGCGCCGGCTTTGCACGCTCCGATATAACACAGACCGTGTGTCCGGCCCTCAAATGGAATTATGTTGAGGGTAGACATTGCGAGAAAGTTAATCTAAATGGCACCTCAAGATTATACTCACCTACTGTAATGCTAAATCCTCTTCGGCTACCTGTGCAACTGGAATGCGCAGGTTCAACTCACAAAAAATGGGAATGGGGCCGATAAAAGAGGGAATCACTATATAAAAATCTCGACGCTGTTACCCAGTGGATTTTACACATGAGCAAGTTCTTGGTTCCATAACCCACTACCCACACTCAACAAGATCATTATTATAACACATAACTGATCCTTCCGTGATTTCTGGCACACTTTGAGAAATCTAATATCTGGTGGATTCATCACTTATCGATACTACCTAGCACAAACTGCCGAGACGTGCTAGGTACTTAAGGCATTCTATATCTAAATAAAACATACACTTCGAAATATGAAATAACCGTTTGATATTTCTCGGTGGAGAGGTGGTCCGTCACCATGATTTCAAATGAATAATAAAAGTTTACACTTATCTATACGGGAAAATAAACACTCTCTCCGAATTAAAGACAAACTGGTCATAATATTGATGTACATGATGACTAGTACTACAAAACTCACAATTCACTCAATAAAAACTGACCGAAATTCTTGAATCAAAAATATATACAACTATTTGTAAGAGCTCACAAACTATACAAAAATGTCTTTCCAGGAGGTTTTGCAAGATCATATTGATAAATATATTTATTTGACTTTGTACAAGATACCAGCAGAGAAATCAACATGTCAATGAATGCAAGAATTATTATTGTTGCAGGGTACAAACAATCATTCACTGATAGATCCAACGGCTTCAGCTTCATCAAGCTTAGCAATTGCCTGAGAACAGTAATCCACCTCCTTCTCAAGTTGTCCATGTGAATCAAAAGTATCCCTTGCTTCTTCATACTTCCTTCTAGCTTCTGCAAAATCGTTCATATCAGAGAAAAGATAGCCAAAATTCAACAAAGTATATCCAATTTTATATTTCTCTCCTGGAAATCTTTCCAAGAGATCCAATGCTTCTTTGAATGCCCCCTTTGCCTTTTCATAATTCCCTTGAAGCCTATAAGTTCTTCCAAGATATTGATGACACCATGCAACATTAACAATACTCCCAATACTTTGATATTGCCTCTGAGTCTTTGAGAGCACATCAACAGCCAGATCATATTGTTCTTGATCCAGATAAATACAACCCAAGGTCTCCAAACATTCTGCAGCTCCTTGTTTAAATCCAATTTCCTCATATTGCTTTTGAGCTTTCAATGTCATTTCAGTTGCTTCACCATAGTTTTTCTGCATTCTATAAACCTCCCCAAGACTCCATAGACACCCTGCAGCTTGCAGCTGATTTCCAAAAGTCTCAAATTGTTTTTGAGCATCTGATAACATTCTAATTGCTGCATCATATCTACCCTGCATTGAATAAATATCTCCAAGTCTTTGCAGACACTCTGTAACTCCCAGCTCATTTCCAAGTTGTTGAAAAAGCTGCTGGACTTCTGAGGTCATTTCAGAGGCTTCTTTGTATCTTTGTTGCATATAGTAAATATTCCCAAGCCATCTCATTGAATCAGCTTGAGCCCATTGGTTTTCACTTTGTTTGAAATACTTTTGGGCTTGAAGATTCATGTTGATGGCTTTTTCATATTGAGCCTGAGCATAGTAGATGTCATGCAGAATATCAAAGCATCTTCCCAGTACATCTGCCTCAGATTGAGAGATATTCTCTTCCTCATTGAGACATTCTTTTACAGACATAACCTGAGCCTCAGCATCCCAGAATTCTCCCATCCATCGCAGTTGACTTGCCCTCATCAATTTTAAATCAAGCTCATCCTCCTTCTTGATATTTTGATCATGTTGCAGTAACAGAGCAATTAGACTAATGGAGACTGGATTGAACAGCTCAAATCTGCTCAGTGTTTTCAAAGCAGAGACACATGATGTTTTTGAATAACCACTGGTTATCTGCGCCTTGAAAATCTTATCAATATTATTAATATGAGGTTGGAGTAAAGGTTGGGCTTGCATATTGTTGTTTGGTAGATTCTCAAGAAATTGTGTATAAAACCTCTCCAACTGATCAATATCATTTTGACCAATGGGGTACTTTAAATGAATATGTTCTCTGACTGGTGCTAACATTTTCAACCCTTCATTTTGGACATAAATGAGTGAGCTTTCTAGGAGTGTTGACACACTGAAATCCAATTCTTCTCCTTGAAACATTTGAGGTAAATATTCAATCCAAAAAGAAATCCCATCAGGCAAAAATGATATTGCTGAAAGAAGTTTGAGTGTTCCTCCATCTGTTTTAAATAATCTGATAGATAAGTCAATGGAGAAACTAACACTTGTCAGCCTTCCTGGCACTGTTCCTTCTGCCAGGATTGATGTTTTGCCTTTTTCCCACATCCTTATCAATGCTTTCAGTTGTACTCTCTTGACATGCTGAGCACTCAATCTGATTGCAAGAGGAACATATTCAAGCTGATACAGTAATGAATCAATTTGAGATTCAGAGTCATCTGAGCTTTGGAGGTTGTTACCTGCAAATGCTTTGAATGCTTCTTTTGCAGGAACAGGCAATAATGTTGGAATCCCCGATTTATCCCCTAATCGTTCCCATGGAATATCACCAGGTCCATTTGGTCCCCGCATGGTAACTATCAAAGATACTTTTACATAATGTGCAATTTTCTCTAATAGATTTTTTACACCGTCCCTGGAGTCATCATGATTCCAAGGAGTCTCAAAATTATCAAAGACAATCAGAAAATCATCCTGAGCTGCCTGGAGATGGCTAAATAGGACCCTCTGTCTACTCTGATTCTCCTGAACAGTCAGCTCCATTACATGGATTAATCCCTGGACAAGGGATTCTGCATCTTCAAAAAGTTCACATGGAACAAAGTAACTTCTTCCTGCAAACCCATTCTTGACTAAGACAGAATTCATGATATGAAGGGCCAGTGAAGTCTTGCCCATTCCCCCTGCTCCCACAATGGCCAAGAATCCTGGACCTTGTTGACAGAGAATATTGACCCCTTGTTCCACAAGTTCTTCCCTGCCTTTGAAGACAATTGGCACTGCTGGGGTAGCAGATGCTATCATACTGCTTCAGAAAATTAGCATCGTGTTGAAATAAAATTATTAAATACACATACTCTGGAGTAATTTTCTGTTGTAATAAATTACAAGTCTATTAGTTTTATACATACTAACACAAACCACTTTATTGTGAAATAATACATACATTACCTTCAAAAGATGTCACATCTGGTAGAAGGTAAATTTCATAATTTAATTTCTAAATTATTGCAACTCACCAAACCCATAATAGTTGTTGGTCTGATTCAAGTCCCCCCCAATGTTTGTGATGTTGCTGTTTTTCACCCTAATATTCTTTGCTTTTTGCCAGAAGCTGTGGCCCGTGGATGTTGCTTCTTCTCCCCTTTTGTTTTTTAAACTGAGCTTCTTTAGAGTCACAATTGCTTTCTTCATTGTACACAGACTACTTGTATAATTATATCCTTTCTATGTAATAAAAATTCATTGCAAGACACTTACCTTCAAAGCTTATAGATAGAAGCAGAGTGATGTGTTGAAGACGTGAAAGTTATCCAGCTGCATGTGACAAGTCAATTCAATATGTCAAAAAATAAGGTTTCGGAGAATATGGAGATATCCGTTTGCTTACTGTCACACGTTGACAACTGCAGCAGAAGAGATGTAGACGTGAAGTTATCCATCTGCATGTGACCAGTCAGTTGAATGATGAAAAATTAAGGTTTCAGAGACATGGGGAGTTCCGGAAAGGCTCTCTCGTATTTATGGAGGTTTGAAAGCTATGTATAATGACGACTGTCACTTAAATTTCACAAAGAGTTGGGTTGCAAAAAGATCGGAGATGGCAGAGGTGACTGAAGATGGCACTTCAAGCACAATGAATTATAGTTAGTGATTACAACAAATAGTTTGGGAGATGTTCTGACGGAAATGCTGTTAAATGGGCAAATTTCAGATTTGCTGAACTGATAGAGCCTATAGGGCTTGTTCGATGAAATGTATATATTTTACACAAATTTATCAGATAGAAGCAGTTAACCGTAAATTTGTATAACTGCTATGAATGAGGATGTAACTGGTAGTGGGTAACTGGGTGACTCAAATCAATGTGAATTGGACTTGAGTGGAAACAGCTGCTTAACTCATGGCAACACTAGCAAGAATGACTTTCCAAGGCCAGGAAATTTTCAGGAGGCGATTTTCCGGGAAAGTAAAATTTCCAGAAAGTTTCCAAAACAATTCCCTAACGAAGGGAAGTTAAACTATCTACATGAAGAATTCATTTAGAAAAAATGTCAATTTCCGAGGCATGCATAACATAAATGAACATCATGTATAAAAGACGCAAATGTGGCTCGGAAGTTGACAAATTGATACACTTTTCCAGTCCAAAAAGTTCAAATTTCCAGTCAGGAAGTCATTTCGAAAATTCCTGGCTCGGGAAATCATCTTGAATAGTTGAAATTTCCTTATGATTTCCTGGAAATTTTCTGTCCTCAGAAAGATATTGCTCTTGCCCATGGTGAAATGAAAAACGATTCCATTGGTTATCTACACTACCTAAATAACTCAGGTATCTACAAAGGTAAATCCCTCGATAGCTCTTCATAGGACAAGAGAAAACATAACGTAAACAGGCGTTCATGAACCATGATATCACACTATTTTGCCAACGCAACAGAGGCCCTGCGATCCTGGTCCTGATGATTTCCTCCATACGTTGGCATGTTGATACAGTGGTTGGCCTCGTACTTGCCATGGTTTGTGATCGCCCGATTTCTTGATGAATAGCGCAAAGTTCAAGTGAGTAAATAGTATCTTCCCGAGTGGTTTGTAGATGGATAGAAAAAATCACGGAGATCATAACAATAACAGGGGTTGGGGAAGAGAGAAAGGGGAATGACAAACAAACAGAAAGAAAGGGCGGGGAAAAAAGGAAAAAAAGAATTTACTCACCGTCTGAACCACCGTTCCCAGCATTTCCGGAACCGCTTGATCCTGTTAGAGGGAGCGTTGGACCGCCGCCGCCACCGTTGGGTCCACCACGTAGGACCCATTCGATTAAGCCTTGCATTACAAAGTCTTGTTGAGACATGTTTCGTTGGAAACCTATCATTTCGATGAGGACCTTTTGGAAGAGAGGAGGAAGGGAACGGGGAAGTAAGAAAAGTGAAATGGGAAGAAAAGAGAAGCGCACCTCATGATAATTCCTCTCTAGACCTCCCAACCCGTGCTCGAGAGTCCCTACATTCCTTTCTAAATTCCGCATATGCGACGAGAGCTCTTCTTGTGTTGCCGTGAGTTGGGTAATCTGGGGTTGTAGGTGTTGGATGTATGTTGACGGATCTGTGGAAGTTTTATATCAGAAAAATCGCTCGAAAGCTTTGTGGACGAGTTAAACTCACTACCACCACCGATCCACCACCATTTCCAGACGTTCCAGCACCTGCTTGATTCCCATTAATCATTCCACCCATACTGTTGGGGGGACCACCATCGATACCCATATCCCCACCACCCATTGCACCGTTCATTCCCATCATACCCGTCGGTCCAATCCCCATCCCAGGACCCATCCCTCTCGTCCCTGCACCTCCCTGAAGTCCTCCTTGTAAACCTCCCTGAGGGTTTGTTTGGTTCATTTGGGATTAAGCTGTTGTTGTTGCTGCACCTGTTGTTGTTGTCCTTGGTTCTTTCAAGAGGTCGGTACTTTACATTTGATGTTCTCGAGAGCTTCACGTCTGTCGGCGTGGAAATTAGGATGACAGAATGTCCAGCTTCGTTCTCCGAACGTGTTGTCGTCGGTGTTTTCAACCTGAGGGAAAGGTTGCGTTGACGAGAGACGAGTGATTGGACGGATAAAATAGATTGAGTCGGTGGACCATGAGAGAACCGGTGTAGTAGGGTGAGGGATTGTAAAGAAATGGATTAGAGAAGAGATTTTCTTTCTCAAAAAGCGAGCAACTGTACCTTGTGAAAATCGTACTTGTTCAACTGCCTCACGAAAATCGCGCAATTTGAGGGTTTAAACATGTGCGGAAGGATGGAATCTGATGGATTTCGTAAATTCATTCATGTCCTGTTTTACGATATCAGTCACCGGAGGTCCCGAAAGGTAGTAAATGAAAAATAAAGGATGGACGCACTTTAACAACGAAGCAATCACCTTGCGGTACCCATGGGATGACACGCTGGAAGGATTGGTCTTCGAGCATTCTGTTTTACAACGTGTGGGGTTAGTACGTGTCATTATGAAGTATACCGAGCAGAGAGCAGCAAAGAGAGAGATTAGGACGCAACTTGTAAAGCTTCTTGACGAAATCACTCGTCGAGGGCATAGAGTTAAAAATTCTATAAAACTAATGACCCTCGAAATCTACTACCTTACCCATGTTCTCATCTTCGTAACTGTAACTAAATAATCCAGACACTCTAACATACTGCGAGCAGAAGAAATTCCTCCAGAGGAATGGCTTGCGGGTACATGAGATTTCATTGCATGGACTGTACGCGATGAAATGTTATAAAAGGGAAAAGGCGACTACCTGTCAGTCAAGAATAAGGAGAAAAAATAACTCATCATTCATGATCACTTTGGGCGCCTGAATGGATGACTCGGCCGACTATGTTGCGTTAACCATCATGTTCCCTACCCCATTTCAAAATTCTCACCACTGATCTTCCACCAGATCTGGTAACAATACCTCGCGGAACACCAAATGCCAAAAGCGAAGTGACATTAGAGACGGGATTGCTGGATTGAGGGTCACCCCATGGACAAAGCCAACGGACTCAACCAAGACAAACATTAAAGACAAAGAATGCCGTTTTCTCCCCACATTGGATCCCAACAACTTGTTCAGCCCTCGAGTCTCGACCCTCAATTTTATCCCTTCCGAATCCATTGTATCACTACTGTTCCGTTCTTTCCCTACCCTCTCTTCACCTATCCTCCCCAACCCCTTCAATATTAGCAGTCAGAAACAACTAGCAACAGCTTTATTAGATTCCCGGGTCTCGAGATAGACGGACAACAGTCACAAAGGTAACATAACCAAACTCCCCTCTCCTACTTGCCAAGACAAAACCCCAAACCCTCTGTTCGGTTCGACCAAATCCATACCCACCAATTCCCCTTGCTCCACCACTACCACCGCTATCGCTAGTAGCAGTACAAAGGGCACACCATGATCGGTCAAAGCTGTTGCCGGTACCGAGGGAAAAACTCACAGCGATGACATAGGCGGAACGACTCTCGCCGGACTTCGTACTCCCATAACACCCTGTACATGTCTCAATCCAGCATGAGGAGGACTTGCTGTTCCCATCGTTCCCGTGATAACACCGCTATGCATAGGCGAGACAGGTAATATTGGTGCCAATGAGTTCTGCGGGTTTACTGTTCGACTTCCAGCGGTGGAATTCAAGTTTTTCGTGCCTTGCTTGAAAAAGTATGGCGGCGTCGAAGGAAAACACGGATTATAGTGACCGGGAGGGATGTGTAGATGTGAACGATGTTGTAGTGAACAGGGGTGGGTCGAAACGGGAATGTATCCTGTCGCCCTAGCTGCATGGGCCAAAGTAGGGAACCTGCCGCTTATGGGGGTGGGAGTCGGATATGCTGATACATGGTTTTCTCTGGTATACCGGAGTACACAGAGAGGTGTCTTCCCCATGTCATCTCCCTGAGTCTCGGTCTACATTCTCGTGCTCCTGTTAACCTAACATTAAGTTCCCGATTGGAGCAATAAAAAAGGTTCTCTCACCTGTCGCTCCGACCAATTAACCATCAATGGAACCAGCTAAACCAGTCGTTCCATGCGGGAAACCGACAACTGTAACTCCTGCAAGATTTTGGCTGTTTCCCGATATAACTGTGATATTGACTGGAGATTTCCTCGGGGGCGCACTTTAACATCATGTTGTTGTTGCTGCTGGCCTTGGTTTCAGCTCGTCATGTAGAGGTCGTGATCACGAGGGCAGTGTAGCGAAGGGGGTAACGAACGGGAACTGGGAATGTAAGGTGACGAGTTAGGGTGAGGATGATGTTGGGGAGAAGTTAGGAACCCAGATGAATCCCATTTCGGTAAGCGGCAGCCGGAGAGCTGGGTGTATGCGGTTGAGGAAGGGAAGAAGTGCCAGAGGGGAATAGAAAGGAGCAACGACTGCGGCAGGGTGGAATTGGTAGGCACCAAACGTATCGAGTGGGGATCATGGGTGAAATTCTACGAGTCTTCCATGGAACGCTCGACGCGAACACAGTAATTCGGGGATTGGCCAGGCTGAGACACCAGCAAAGTGTAGGTTCGACATAATTTGTCCTGGAGCTCGAAAATTTTGGACGTGGTTGAGTTTATGCCTCTGGATGTAGTTGAGTTTAGATGGAAAGGACGTGTAAGAGAGTCAACTGGGTATGGGGGACAAGAGAACAAGAGAAGAGGAATCGGACGTACTGTAATGAACCTGGTCTAGATTCGAGGGTTCAAGAACGCAAAGTTGCTTTAGTTCACACGAGAATAGATTTTGATTTTAATAATCTAGCATTCCTTCAAGTTCTATGTGCTAGCGCACATAAATCCTCGAAGCCGTTGAGTTCAGTGATGCTAGCGCATCAGGCTGAGGCTCGCCGAAACCACAGACAAGTAGCTGGGTCAAATACTGTTGATAGTATTGCAAAGTGATAGGATAGATGATATTGGATGATACTACGTAGACTACTTATATATGTATCTAAAAAGTGAGTCATTCCTGAGTAAACAAGAGGAATATCGTAGAAATATCCGGAATGTAAGGGAATATAAGAGAAGATTCGGGCAAGAGGAAGAATGCCGAGGTTTATGACTCAGAATAGTGTGTCCCATCACAGAGCCCCCCAGCCGAGGTATTCTTCCTCAAAGAGAGTCACTAAATATCCACCAACTCTGAGAGATACGTCAAATGTACACTAAGTACAAAGTACACTTGAAAAGTAAATGGGCAAAGTGGAGATGAAAGAACTCAGAAAGACGATAAATAAAATAATAGATCCATCAAAAACCTGTCGAGCAAATCTCACCCCATGGCCATCTGCGCTGGCGGGTCATACAATCCAAGACGTCCATCACAGTTATTAACTGCTCCAAGGAATTAATCCCTGGGAACGCACGTAGGGAGACGCACAGACCGAATACGGAGACGATACATAGGAGTTATATAGGAGTTGGAAAATGAGAAAATTGGTGTCGATAGGAAATGAGGGATATGATAACATGGGTCGGTGTCATCGGTGAATAGTAGACCTATAGCTGAGTTGAACGTGAGGTCTACCGCGGTGCAGGGCATCAATTTAATGAGACCGCGCGATCGTAATTGCATATCGAGAGGAGGAGTCGGTAAAGATGGCAAAGATGGGAATCAAAGATGATTGCCGCAAAACCGTCTGATCCGGTGCACAGGAGGAGAATATTGGTCAGACGAATACATGGTCTGCGATGTGCAAAATGAAAGAGGCGATCCCGAAATGCAGTGAGAGTGAGGATAATCAAAGCAAAGCTTCGCGTTCCCAGTGTGTCCACCAATGTAATGAACCTGGTCTAGATTCGAGGGTTCAAGAACGCAAAGTTGCTTTAGTTCACACGAGAATAGATTTTGATTTTAATAATCTAGCATTCCTTCAAGTTCTATGTGCTAGCGCACATAAATCCTCGAAGCCGTTGAGTTCAGTGATGCTAGCGCATCAGGCTGAGGCTCGCCGAAACCACAGACAAGTAGCTGGGTCAAATACTGTTGATAGTATTGCAAAGTGATAGGATAGATGATATTGGATGATACTACGTAGACTACTTATATATGTATCTAAAAAGTGAGTCATTCCTGAGTAAACAAGAGGAATATCGTAGAAATATCCGGAATGTAAGGGAATATAAGAGAAGATTCGGGCAAGAGGAAGAATGCCGAGGTTTATGACTCAGAATAGTGTGTCCCATCACACGTACCCTTCTCCAGCGAGTTTAGCATCAACTGGCAATCTGGGCCCAAGAGCATGTTGGATAAAGGAAATACAAAAGACGAGGGCAAAGTTTTGATTGTATGGCCGAAGCAGCAGGGAGTCGGACCGATGGATAAGAGAACAGCCCAGAAAAGATCATGGACAAGGCCAAATGAGCGTCGAGAGAAAGACGAGACAACGTAGTTTGATGACGTGTAAGCCGTGTCCCAAAAAGGAAGCAGACACGCGTCAACTTTGATACGTCCACAGTTCATAACGAATCACCAAAGTCAATGGGTACAGAGCCAGGAATGTCGCTCCTACCCATGATTTTTGCAATGATCAATACCAATACGGCTGGACTCCACAATGGTCGGTATTAAGCACTCGCGTGCTCCCTACATGAACTAGAATTAAGTATATCGCGCCGGCTTTGCATGCTTCGATATAACAAATAATGCAGAACGTGTGTCCGGCCCTCAAACGAAATTATGTCAAGGGTAGATATTGCGAGAAAGGTGATCTCAATAATATACTTACCTACAGAAAGTAATGCTAAACCCTCTTTTGCTGTCTGTGCAACTGAAATACGCAGGTTCAACTCAGAAAAAATGGAAATGGAGCTGATAAGAGACGGAATGATTGGATAAAAATATCGACACTGTTACTCAACAGATTTCATACATATGAGCAAGTTATCGGTTCCATAAACTATACCCCACTCTCAACGAGGTCAATACTATAACACATAACTGATCACTCCGACATATCTGGTGCATTTTGAGAAATCTAGATCTAACATCTGGACCCCGGTAGGTTGATCACTCATTGATACCTGCACAAATTACCGAGACGCGCTAGGTACCTGCGGCATGTTATATCCAAATTAAACATACACTTTGAAATATCAAATAACTGTTCGATATTCTTCGGTGGAGAGGTGGTCCATTACCATGAATTTAAGTGAAAAACAAAAGTTTAAACTTACCTATACGAAAAAATGAACCTTACCTCCGAGTTTGGACAAACTGGTCATAATTTCGATGTACGCAGTGACTACAAAACTCACAATTCAATCAATGAAAACTGACTGAAATTTTCGTTCTGAATCAAAAAATATAGACACCTAGTTGGGGAAGCTCACAAACTAGTACAAAATTAACTTTTCATGAGGTTTCGCAAAATGTTTTTGACAGATAAATTGATTTGACTATGTACAAGATACCAGCAGAGAAATCAACGTGTCAATGAATGCAGAAAATTATTATTATTATAGGGTACAAACAATCATTCACTGATTGATCCAGCGGCTTCAGCTTCATCAAGTTCAGCAAGTGCCCTAGAACATCTATCTACCTGCTTCTCAAGTTGTCCATGAGAATCAAAGATATCCCTTGCTTCTTCATACTTCCTCCTAGCTTCTACAAAATCTTTCATATCAAAGAAAAGATGGCCAAATTCCAACAAAGTATATCCAATATAATATTTCTCCCCTGGAAAACCTTTAAAGAGCTCCAATGCCTCAGTGAATGCCTCCTCTGCTTTTTCATATTGGCCTTGAAGCCTATAAATTCTCCCAAGACATTCATAACACCATGCAACACCAACAATCCTCCCAATACTTTGATGTTGCCTCTGAGCATTTGAGAAGTTCTTAACAGCCTCATCATATTGTGATTGATCTACATAAATATAACCCAAGTTCATCAAACAGTCTGCAACTCCTTCCTTATGTCCAATTTCCTCAAATTGTTTTTGAGCTTTCAATGTCATTTCAGTTGCTTCATCATACTTCTCCTGCTTTCTATAAAGCTCCCCAAGACTCCATAGACATGTTGCAGCTCGCAGCTGATTTCCAAAAGTCTCAAATTGATTTTGAGCATCTGATATCATCTGAATTGCCTCATCATATTTATCCTGCATTCCATAAATATCTCCAAGCCTTTTCAGACACTCTGCAACTCCCAGCTCATTTCCAATTTTTTGAAATACCTGCTGAGCTTCTGAGAACATTTCGGAGGCTTCTTTGTCTCTGGCTTGCATGTAGTAAATATTCCCAAGCCAGTACATTGAACCAGCTTGAGCCCATTGGTTTTCACTTTGTTTGAAATACTTTTGGGCTTGAAGATTCATGTTGATGGCTTTTTCATATTGATCCTGAGCATAGAAGATGAGTTGCAGAGTATCAAAGCACCTTCCCAGTATATGTGCTTCAGATTGAGAAATATTCTCTTCCTCATTGAGACATTCTTTTACAGACATAACCTGGGCCTCTGCATCCTGGAATCTTCCCATCCATCTCAATGCATCTGCCCTCTTTAGCTTTAAATCAACCTCATCATCCTTTTGGATATTTTGATCAGTTTCCAGAAGCAGGTCAACCAGACCAAAAGAAACTGACACAAATCTCTCAAATTTATACAAAATTCCTATTGCAAAAATGCATGGTTCTGAGTGACCCTCAATTATTTGTGCTTTAAAGATCCTTTCAATGTTGTTGATATGAAGTTGGAGTATGGGTTGGGCCTGCATATCATTCTCTGGTAAGTTTTCCAGAAACCCTTCATAGAACCTCCCCAACTGCTCAACATCAACTTGTCCAATGGGATACTTTGAATGAATATGTTCTCACACTGGTGCTAACATTTTCAGCCCTGCATTCTGGACATATACAAGGGAGCTATCTAACAGTGTCGACACATTGAAATTTGATCCTTCTCCTGGAAACATCTGATGTATATATTCAACCCAAAAAGGGATCCCATCAGGCAGAAATGATATTGCTGATAGAAGATTGAGTAGTTGTCCTTCTATTTTGAAAATTTGCAGAGATATATCAATGGAAAAACTGACACTAGTTAGTCTTCCTGGCACTCTTCCCTCTGTCAGGATTGATGTTTTGTCTTTCTCCCACATACTTATCAATGCTTCCAGTGGGATTCTTTTGACATGCTGAGCACTCAATTTGATTGCAAGAGGGACATAGTCTAGTTGATACAGTAATGAATCAATTTGAGATTCAGAGTCATTTGAGCGTTCAAGATTGCTACCTGCAAATGCTTTGAATGCTTCTTTTGCAGGAACAGGTAATAATATTGGGATCCCATATTTATCTCCTAATTTTTCCCATGGAATATCCCCAGGTCCATCTGGCCCCCGCATGGTAACTACCAGAGATACTTTTACATACTGTGCAATTTTCTCTAATAAATTTTTTACACTAATGGAGTCATCATGATTCCAAGGGGTCTCAAAATTATCAAGGACAATCAGAAGATCATCCTGAGCTGTCTGGAGATGGTCAAATAGAACCCTTTGTTTACTCTGATTCTCCTGCACAGTCAACTCCATAACATGTACTAATCCCTGGACAAGGGATTCTGCATCTTCAAAAAGTTCACATGGAATAAAATAACTTCCTCCTGCAAAATTATCCTGGACTAAGGCAGAATTCATGATATAGAGGGCCAATGAAGTCTTGCCCATTCCTCCTGCCCCCATAATGGCCAAGAATCTGGGACCTTGTTGACAGAGGATATTGACACCTTGCTTCACAAGTTCTTCCCTTCCTTTGAACACAAATGGCACTGCTGGGATAGCAGATGCTATCATACTGTTCTAAAGGTTGGTTTATTATCATGAAAATAATATTGAGTTTACATACTCTGCAGTGACTTTTTTCTGTCATGTAAAGAGTCTAGTATTAGTATTATACAAAAGTTCTTGTATTGAGAAGTACATACCTTGGTATCAAACAGTGGGCCACCTAGCAGATGGTGAATTTATTTTTGTTTCTTAATGACTCAGTACTCACTATCATAATTTATAATCTGATTGCCCGCAACATTTGTAATATTGGCCCCTCTAAAGTCATTATTCCGTGAGCCCGTGAGAAAATGTGAACTGGTAGATGTTTGCATCTGCTCCCCAGGAATCTGAATATTTGTGCCAGATAATGAAGTCCCTGCTATTGCACTATCATAATTTCCAGCTTCCTGGGCATGTTTGTGCCTCTTTTCGTTGCCCAAATCAAGTTCAACTTCCTGTGGAGTGGTTCTCTTCATTGCGCACTTGAGCTAATTGTCATTCACAGCATTTAATTAAAACTTAAGAGCTAAAATAATGAGCACCTACCTTCAAACTTTGTGGCCCAAAGCGGTGATGTGCTGAAGACGTCAAAGTTATCCAACTGCATGTGACCAGTCAATTCAATATGTCAAAAAATAAGGTTTCGGAGAATATGGAGATACCCGTTTATTTACTGTTACACGCCGACAACTGCGGCAGAAGAGATGTAGCTGTTGAAAATGTAAAGTTATCCATCTGCATGTGACTAGTCAATTGAATGATGAAGAAATAAGGTTTCAGAGACATGGGGAGTTCCAGAAAGTTGGTTCTCCGATGGGCAATGTCCGAAATTTTCATGTAATTTCTTTCGTTTACACTCAGGCAGATAAAAGGTTGCAAAAAGCAGGTCACTTAAATGCACCAAATTCTAGATAGTACAAACTAGTTGCCTCGGCATGTAAGAAGCTATGGACAATAAAAACAAGGGAGAAACGCGGTCAAACCACAAATCTACTTAAAATTTATAGATTGCCATCGAAAAATGCGGGAACACAAGCTCATAAGAGAACAGAATGGAAAGAATTGTGTCTCGAAACTAGAGGACACAAAAACACCACTGGGAAGACAAAAGTAAACACTCCCAACTAGCCAGAAGAGGGAAAAATAATGGGCACTCGTTAACACACTTAGATCTATGTTTGTATATATGCACGACTCGGAGTAGAAAGTATGAACTTATTCTATAATTTCATACTAGGGCAGAAACAGACCGGATACAATATTGAAGAGAGAAAGAGAATGGGAAAAAACAGAAAAAAGACCATTGACAGATATTAGACATTGAATAAATACAAAGTTCAATGTGAGTTATAGGAATATATGCGAACGGAGAGGGACTGTTTGGATGTATCTTATCTGGCCGCTCTTTCCTTCCTCTCCAAGAAGGGTCCCTGCGCTCAAGGACATCATCATAGGAGTGACGCAATTGAATCCTCCTTCTGGTTCCCCAACTCCACTGACACCAACAACAAACCCTTTTGCACGTACCATTCCTACACCACCAAATACACACCCGTTTGTCCCTCTCGCTCCGCTAGTTGCTAGTAGTGGTAGGATATCTCATGAGACGATCAATCAAAGCTGCCGATGCAAAAGAATAACATTATGTCTGTGGCATTGATGAAGTGGCTCCGGGTCTCTCACTCTCATAACACCTGGTTCATGTTGCAAATTCACATGAGATGCATTCTCGGCGATCATCCTTTTGTCATTGTGGTTATTGTCACACCATGACCCATAGATAGATAGATAGATACACGCCAAGTGGCCCCTTCAGGACCCGGCGGGGTGGCATTGCGCAGTCATGTATTAAGATACAGTGCTACAGGGCGAAGCCGTCCCCCCACGCGCAGCCGCTTGTAAAGACTTTCCGAGCCGAATCACGAACTTACTCCGAAGCCGGTAGGACATTCGTTCCGTCAAGACAAGCATGTACTTAGAATTGGTTCCCTGTTATTTCTTCTGGGGGCACTAAACACCTTGGTGTTTGCCCTTTAAAGAACCAATCCTATGATGAAACCATTATGAGAATGTGTCTATGCTCTGTGGATACATGCCTCGAATGAACAGAATCACAAACTGTCATACATGTATGCCTACAAACAGCATAAATCCCATATACCCATAACTCGAGTCTGCCTTTATTTAGTAGTAACCATGGGACTCGGACCACAATACTATATCCTACTTTCAACAAGAGAGAACATAGAACCACTGTAATACCAGTCAGTCCTTATACCCATAATGTAACTCAGTAGTCGAATAATATAGCATTTCATGTTGAGGTTGAACAACAGCTACATGTCTGTTCTAGGCTTCTTTCAACCCACTGTGACATTGACCAAGTAAATAACCATTTGTCATGTCTCACAGTGGATGACAAGCTGAGCAACACTGACACTACTGAAAGCTTCCCCACCAGAAGATCATCTGCTTCAACTGGGAGGAGTTCTTGGAAAAGTTAGACCCCCTACTTCCCCAAGCCCAACCATTGCAGACTTGAAAATTTAAGTCAAAAGGAAACTTCCTTCAAAATGCATTGCTCTATTTGACTGTAGGATAGAAAGTAAAGCCTACATCCCTAATGACTACAATAAAGTCAACAGAAACCAATGCTGTTCTCATGCACAGACAATAAGTGTACTGGAAAGTAACAGACTACTCCCCACCCAGCTGTCCATATGGAGAATGGAATGAAGACACAGACAATCAACCTCAGCTTGCAAGAACCTGGTGAAAGATCAGATCTATCGTAACAGGTTGTCCTGTCAAATCTGAGGTGTAACCGAAAAGAGTCCCTTCCCCTCGACATGCATGAATCCTAGACGAAGTAAAGTCCGACTTCGCAGGTTATCCAGCATGAACTGAGGGGAAAAAACTCGGTACGCTTCATGTATCGAGATCCAGATTGGTGAAAAGATCTTTCACGCATATCTATATCTTGATCATGTAGGGTACTTGGGGTTGGGACACTATCCCGATCACTCCCTTGACTCCTGCTTGTAGGAGCAGAGAAGAGACCGGACAGAAAGGCCAAGCCTGGTCGTCTTGCAGCCTTGCCATTTTGGGCAAGTCTTTGTTGCAGTAAACGTATGTTGATACACCATGAATAGGGGTTGAGTACGATCGGTTACTCGCGACATGTACTTACCGGTTACTTACCGGTTACTTTTTCTTTTCTCTTTGTCTCATTTAGTATATATATACAATAGATACTAATACACACCTCTGTCTTCGATACTACGAAGCAGAGGTGAGCCACTTGTTTCTTATTTCTCATTTCTCATTATACTCATATACCTAGATTTATATTTGTGCTACTTTTATCTAGGTATTTACGTCTGTCTTCGATACTACGAAGCAGAGATTTATATTTGTGCTACTTTTATCTAGGTTCGAATTCTAACAGGTTATGGGCTGTTACGTCGTTTGAATCAAACTCGACGTTAGAATTCGACCCACAGATCAAGTGCAACCGTAGTCTCTTTCAGCATTTTATTGCTAGTCGTCATTTTTCTTTGTCCGCGCACTTTTTACGTGCATGACCGATTCCACCGAATACACTCGTCCTTCAAGTCCAGTGTCTATCGTATCGTCTACTGAACCTCCGTTTGGCCCATTGCCTCCACCACCTCCACCACCTCCACCACCACCTCCAGACCGTAAAGATATGTCTACTATGTCGTCCGACACTACTCGGCCTTCCGTCTCGATTATTACCCTTAATACATCTTTATTCAAACACGACTCTTTGTCCAAGGACCTGAATCATTTTTCCTCATGGAAACGCCAGGTCATTCAAACATTACGAATGAATCAGGGTGCGGACGGATATCTCGATGGCCGTATCCTACCTCCGAACAAAGAAACCGAACCCCGCGCATACAGCAATTGGAACGCAAATAACGGGAGTATTCTCGGCTTTATGGGTCTGGTTATTGACGATGCGGAACAGGAAGTTATTGAGGAAGCGAAGACTGCCGAGGCTGCTTGGAAAATCCTTGTACAGCGTCATGCTCAGGAAGGGCCTGTCAAACAAGTCCAACTCATTCAAGAGGCACTCAGTGTCCGATATTCCTCATCCGAAAAATACTCGACCACTTCCTCGAAGCTCACTACCCTCAATAAACGTATCTGGGACATGGGCTCACTCTCTTCGGAACTTTTCCTATGTATTATTATGATCAATTCGATGTCTAATGTACCTGAACTCCGCGCAACTCGCGAGAACGTTGCACAGCAATTTGCCCAATCTGATGGGACTAACCCCGACCTTAAAACCAATCCCAGCGCTCGGAAATACGATTCTTCCGACATTAAACGAGCGCTTGACATGGCTCAGGGTCTAGTTGATTCTGATTCGAAGGCTACCGACATCGCTTTGTCGACTCAAAGCCCTCAAGAATCGGGTCCTCGCCGCCCGAAATGCACCGTTCCGGGATGTCCTAGGCCTATAGGTCATACGAAGGACTGGTGTGTGTCGCCAGGAGGAGGTATGGCCGGAAAAACGATTGCAGAATCGAGGGAGGCTCATCTAAAGAAAAGGGAGAAGAAAGGAGGAGCATCGGCGGAGGCGAAGAAACCTAATTTCCATGTTGTCGAGAGTAATGGCCAAGCCTACATTATTAATGTCGACACCAACACGATCCTCCGTACCATTCCTTCGGGTTCTACTACTCCTTCCAATCCTACCTCCGATTTTGCCGGCCTCGCATGTGATTCTGTTGAATCAATCGATCCTTCCACAATATCCGAACCAGAACGTGCAGAATACGAGGGTTGGTTAGCCTTAGAGGAAGTGAGAGCATCGGTGGACTGGAATGAGAGGAGGAGAGAAATTGACTTTGCAGGAATTACCTGCGAACCTTTGAATCAGGGAACTCGTACTAAAATATCCCTTACCCAATTCCCTTTCATTTTAGACAGTGGTGCTACCACTCACATTTCTCCTGACCGCACCGACTTCTTAATCCTTCGTCCCATTCCTCCTCGATCCATCAAAGGTGTAGGAGGATCGTCAATCGCCGCATATGGGATAGGAGATGTGAAACTACGTGTCGGAAAATCCGCATATATCACCCTGCATGACTGTCTCTATGTTCCTGAATCTACAGTCCGTCTTATTTCCATCGGCGCGCTATCTGTCCATTCAAAAATCGTCACACACTTTGACGATAATGGCGCTTGGATTACTCCGAAAAACAGCGCACTTATCCTTGCCCGAGGAACTTTACGTTCTAACCATCTGTATGATCTTACTATTCATGCAGAGGCAGAACACGCTTATTTGTCTCGAGACCCACCTACAAGCACATGGCACAAGCGTCTTGGCCATCCGTATGAACAAATCATATTTGACATGGCCAAGAAAAACTCAGTCGAAGGTATGCCAATCGATCTATCCAGCTTCAACACGCATTCTAAATGTCGTTCCTGCATTCTTGGGAAACAGACTTCCAGTCCATTGCCAAAGAAGCGTGAAGATGATCATAGGGCTACCTGTAGACTAGAGAAAGTGTTTGTAGACTTATCGGGTCCCCAAGCTGTACGTTCCCGAACAGGGAACTATTATATTATGGATATAATAGATGACTATTCCAGTCACCCGTGGTCTATTCCCTTAACCAGAAAGGACAAAGCGTTTGAACCCCTGAAAGCATGGGTAGAGGCAAGGGAACGAGAGACGAACCTTAAGGTCAAAATCATTCAGATAGACAACGGAGAATTGAAATCAGAAGAGATGGCAAATTGGTGTATATCAAAAGGTATTTCTCTTCGATTCACCGCGCCATATACTTCCGCGATGAACGGACGTGTTGAACGCCTCCACCGTACTCTTATGAACAAGACTCGGACTATGCTAATAGCAGCAAACCTGCCGGATTTTCTATGGGATGAGATATACCTTACAGCATCGCATCTCCATTCATTAACCACAACGAAATCACTTAATGGCAAGACACCAGCCGAACTGTGGACCAAGAGAAAACCAAATTTATCCCACCTCCGTGAGATTGGTTGTCAAGCTTTTGTCTTAATAAAGACGAATAATCCCAAGATCTTTCCAAGATCTATCGAATGCGTCCTTGTCGGGTATGAGCCAAATTCAAAGGCATACCGCTGCTATCATAGGAAGAGTCATAAGATCCTCTCGTCTTATCATGTTCAGTTCATCGAAAGTCATCAAGTTCCGTCCCCCATTCATCCAAATCCATTACCTGCCCCTCAACCGCCAACTCCTAAAGTTGACTCCCCGCCGTTTATCCCAACAAATGAAGAGGATGACGTAGTTGATCCGGTACCTGACCAACCTTCCGATCAACCCATCATTGGTGATCCGCCGATTCTATTAGATCCAGTCAATCAACGATCTATACCGAAGCCAGTAATTCAACAAGCGCCAGAACCCCAGCGATCATCGAGACTAACCGAAAGGAGTAATCCGGAATTCGATGGCCGTACCCAACATCAAAAGGCTATGGATTCTGTTCGGGAAAGCGCTACGAGAGTTGAAGCGGCTAAAGAAGAAAGGAAGAGGACAATTGCAGCTATGCAGAGCAATATTCCTCCGGTAGATCAGGAAAAATTGGATGCCAACGCGCTTGATGAATTGCAGGCATTGATTGTTGAGGGTATACGGACGGAAATTGGACCGGATGAAACTCATTTGATACAGGAAATTTACGAGGCTGTGTGTGATGAAGTCCAGAATCTCCAGACAGATGATGAGCCGAGAACGTGGAAGGAGGCCCAAGCGTCTGGCGATTCCAGAAAGTGGGAAGATGCACGACAGGAGGGGTCGAACTCGTTAAAACATCATGAAGTATATGATGTGATACCTCGATCTGACGTCCCTGCGGGTGTAAAGGTCTACAAGGGTCGAATGGTATTTACTATCAAACGGGATGAAAATGGTAGGCCCATACGGTGGAAGGTTAGGCTAGTATTCAAAGGATACGAGCAAAATTTTTGGTCAAGATTTTACTAAAACCTCCTCACCGACTGCACGCATGGAATCCTGGCATGTCCTACTGGATATTGCTGGGAGTCTGGGGTGGAACGCAGAACAGATCGATGTGAAAACCGCATTTTTACACGGAGTCTTACCAGAAAACGAGGTACAATATATGGAAATACCGCCGGGTTTTAGAGAACCTGGCCAAGAAGACTCTGTATGGCGACTGAAGAAAAGTCTATATGGCATGAAACAAAGCGGCTGTATCTGGAACAAGACCCTCCATGCGGCAATGCTCGAATGGGGATTTACAGCTCTCGGATGCAAACCATGCATCTACTACCGGAAGACGTCAAATGGGATAATTATAACTGCCATTCACGTCGATGATTTCCTCATTGTTTCTAACTCGAAAGTTGAATCAGAACGCTTCAAGGCCCAAATTAAAACGAAATGGGTAATATCCGAACTAGGAGAACCCCGGTACTGCATCGGTATTGCTGTTCAGCGTAACCGTACTGACCATACCTTCTCACTTTCCCAAACCGCCCTCATCGACCATATTGTCAAACAATTTGGACAATATACTACCAATACAAATATCCCCGAAACCCCTATGGAAACCGGCTTGAAGCTACGCAAACCTGACGTCGACAAACTCTCCTTGGCCCAGAAGTCCGACCTTGACAGACTCCCATATGCCTCATTGGTGGGATGCCTAATATATCTCGCTGTCGGAACGCGTCCGGATATCTCCTACTCTGTACAACAACTGTCGCAATATCTCACGAACTACTCGTACGTACATTGGAATGCCGCGATTCGATTAGTTCGTTACCTAAAAGGTACACGCAACTTACAATTGACCCTGGGCGGTAAGAAGGAGTTTCCGACTTTACGAGGTTATACCGACTCTGATTGGGCCAATTGCCTTGACACAAGAAGGAGTATAGGTGGTTACTGTTTTAATTTGGGATCTGGCGTAGTGTCATGGGCCGCTAGAAAGCAGAAAACTGTCGCGGCGTCGTCATGTGAAGCAGAGTACATGGCAGGATTCGAGGCAACGAAAGAAGCTATTTGGCTTCGTGCGGTAATGAAGGGTATAGCTTTCGATCAAAACAACCCGACTATCATCTCGTGCGACAATACATCCGCTATCAACCTTTCCGAAGACCCATCACTCCATTATCGTGTCAAACATGTTGACACAAATTACCACTTCCTCCGCGAACGCGTACAATCGAATGAAGTCGGTCTAAAATATATTCCTTCGAGTGACAATATTGCCGATATCTTCACAAAAGCATCCCATTCGAAAGCTGATTGTTGGAATTCTCGGATCACTTAGTATAAACCTTTGTATTATTTATAAGAACACTTACTACTTTGTCTATTTATTATGTGTTTCAGAGACCTTATATTTACTTGACTACATTGTATCTTACCTAGATACTTTATACCATTGCTATGTATGTAGTTACATTGTCTTGAACTATTATTACACTGTAGATGTAGTATAAGTACTGTCTACTTGGTATGTAATAAAGCAGAGCTTATCTTGTTCACTCCTATAGGTTATGGGCCCCGAGCTCTAACCTTTTACTACTTATTCATTGTCTAGCTCTCGACATTGCATGACCACAAGGAGACGTGGCACACCAGTCCAAGGAGTAGAGGATCCAGAAAGAATCCTCAGAACACAGCACAGCAGATCGAAACCACAGTCCAGGAGAAGCAGCCCAACTCCGAAACAGTTGAACACCCCACCAGCATCAACGGCACATCCCAGAAGACCAGATTTAATTTGTGCACAGGCACAACACACATTTGATTTAGAAGAATTTCGAGATCGACACCTAGGGTCAGAAACTTGGGAACGTTGTACAGAACAACCTTGCCCTAATCGTTATAATCCGCCACTTCGAACAAAGCCAGTGGGAGATTGGGGAATCACTATTGAGACCTCACAAGAAACAGTTATTACTGGGAATATTGAAAGAACAAGACAGCCGGAAACAACCCCGCTAAGTTTCCCCTTATCCATCTCTCAGCCACATCAGCCCCAACCATCTACATCATCTGTTGTAGATCTTACCCATTCACCTCCTGGAGAGACAGATAACCCACCAATTATAGAACCGGAGAAGGAACCTGAAACAACAGAAGATCCAGTTTCACCTCACTTCCCAAACCCCCCACCACCACCCAGTAGATCACCCACACCGGACCCAGATCCATCTGATATTGATACAGACAGTGACAACGAGATGTCCAAAGCTGCAAAGGCATTTGACAAGGTAACCACCTTAAAAACAGATGGTTCTAATTGGGGAACATGGTCAGCTCGAGTAGAGCGAGCCGCCAGATCAATTGCCTATGAAAAATATTTAATCACTACACCAACAGAGTCTCAAGCCACCGAGGATGCAGACCTGTTAAATGGCATTACAGGCACACTCCCAGACTCTATATTCCGAAGATACAAATCCAAGAAGACCTCTAAAGAGTTGTGGGAAGCTCTAAAGGTTGACTATGATGCCAGGAACCCTCTTACCGAAGCACACCTCCAACAGCGCTTATTTGCCACAATATGCTATAATCCAGCTAAAGTCGATGAACACCTGGATAATCTCATCTCGATATGTGATGAATTGGAGAACCGAGGAGTTAAAATTGCTGAATCACAATTCAAAAGCGCCATCATTGCATCAGTACCTGGAACTTTTTCAGCCACAGTTACAGCCCTTGTTACATTTTACAAGGAGGATCCCGACAAGTTGAAACCAGATATGCTGATTGCAGCCATTCGAGCTGAAGCACAAGGAAAGTCCATGCGCCACAAGCCACAGGACACAGCCCACTACTCAAATGACAATTACAGAGGCAGAGGTAGAGACAGAGAAAGAGGAAATTCCATGGGAAGAGGCCGAGGAGGATTCCAAAACCCAGCCCAATCAAGTGATGACTTCAAATGTTACAATTGTGGGGGAATTGGCCACATAGCCATGAAATGTTCATCCGAGAAGAGACAACAGGCTAACACAGCCAATGAGCCTAATAAAGATGATACAGAGGAAACAGCATCAAGTGCTATAGAAGTATCATGGATGGCAATTGAAACAGATGAGAGTCTTGATTTTGATCTGATTGATATACCAACTATTGACTGCTCGGAAATAGCAGAAGCAGCACTTATGGCCACAAATCATGATGCACCATCCATCCTATTTGATTCAGGATGCCCATCCCACATGACTCCACTCCGAGATCAAATTCAGAATTACCAAACAATCCCTACCCAAACAATCCAGGCTGCCAATGCTGAAACATTCACATCTGAAGGGAAAGGAACCCTCCACATCGAAACCATTGACAATATTGAACAGCCTCACTTCCTGACACTCCAAAATGCCATAACAGTTGAAAGGAATATTGTATATTCCAAACAGGAGATCCAACTCGGTGAGGAGGAGGATAGTGATGTAAACATCAATTTGGAGCATAAAGTCCCCGAGTTGGAACCCCAAGAAGAAATTACCAAACCAATTGCACCAGAAATTATCACAGGCAGGAGGAGTAGAAAACCAACTACCAAAATCAAAGCCATATCCGAAGGACTAACAGAAGGAAAAGACCACACCAAAATGCTAACTGCCAGTCTTGCTCAAGTCACCTCTGAATTGGAAGGAATTTACATTGGGAAGGAAAATGTTGAATTCCAGTTTATTGCAAACTCTTCGCTTCATCTATGGGACTTGCAAAGGTTTGAGGAGGAGTGTTGGAATTCTCGGATCACCTAGTATAAACCTTTGTATTATTTATAAGAACACTTACTACTTTGTCTATTTTTATTATGTGTTTCAGAGACCTTATATTTACTTGACTACATTGTATCTTACCTAGATACTTTATACCATTGCTATGTATGTAGTTACATTGTCTTGAACTATTATTACACTGTAGATGTAGTATAAGTACTGTCTACTTGGTATGTAATAAAGCAGAGCTTATCTTGTTCACTCCTATACTGATTTCATACGTCTCCGGGGGGCTACTAGGTTTGTTGTAGGATTCCATGCGAGGAGGAGAAGTGATACTATTCATGGTGAGGAGGAGTGTTGCAGTAAACGTATGTTGATACACCATGAATAGGGGTTGAGTATGATCGGTTACTCGCGACATGTACTTACCGGTTACTTTTTCTTTTCTCTTTGTCTCATTTAGTATATATATACGATAGATACTAATACACACCTCTGTCTTCGATACTACGAAGCAGAGGTGAGCCACTTGTTTTCTTATTTCTCATTTCTCATTATACTCATATACCTAGATTTATATTTGTGCTACTTTTATCTAGGTATTTACGTCTGTCTTCGATACTACGAAGCAGAGATTTATATTTGTGCTACTTTTATCTAGGTTCGAATTCTAACAGTCTTGGACGACTGGACCAGTCCCTAGACCTTTTGTTGAAGACAACAAACCAACAATGTTCATCATTCCAGCAAGCGGTCTATGACGCAGAGAGAAACCCTCTGCCGTCCCCAGAGTATGGACCGTTTGTTGAAGACAATGAACCGACAATGTTGGTGTCTGGTCGCTATTCCAGCAAGAGGTCTATGACAGGGAGCTAACGCAGAGAGAAACCCTCCGACGTCCCCAATATGAGCCGAAAAAGAGCGTGACTACGTGATGTCACACGCGGCAGAGCACAAAAAGACAGTGGACGTCGTCTGTAACGACGAAAACACCGTGGATTGCGACTGGGATCCCTCCAATGAGTCACAGAGGGGACAAAGTGAGTCCAGAGGACCCTTTTGCTGAAAGAACTAGCGAGAAAGACCAAGAAATGGGCTGGATGCGCGGGTTTGATTTTGGATGACATTCTGTGATGATGGAAGTTCAAAAGAGTATTGTATTCAGTACCAGAAAGATGACATTGGCAACATGGGTGTCAACGGGCTCATCATCGCATTTCTATTTCCGCTTCCCCCTCTTGCATCATGAATGATTAACAACGAATGGATAAACATGTGGATTTAATGATGGATAATGATAGATTGAAATACGAACATATTCCCGCCATCATACTAATTATGGTAGTACCAACTGGAGTAGGGAAGTGCAAGTTGTAGGTGTCAAACACTCGAGACAGGCCCATTTCCCGTCCCTGATACCATGGAAGAGGTAGAAATATTGGCGTAGAAAGGGGTATTCTCCATACCATTCATTCCATCCCCTTCATTCCGTCCCCTCTCCTCCGTCTCAATTTCCATCTTTATTACCATTTCCTGTATTCCAATATCCTCTTAACCTCGCCCCGACCTCCGAAAGGGATAACAAGAACTACCTGTTGTTGTTCCCAGAGAACTTGTTGCCAATAAGACCAGCTAAGCTTAAACATAGGACGTATAATCTCCGTTTTCTGGAGGGGGTCGTATTTTGAATGCGGATGTCTTAATATAGGTGCCGTGTTGCTTTTATCATTCTTGCTGTCGTGAAGTTTTGTTTACGAGTCGATGTCTAGGGGAACGACCATGGCTATGAGGTGGTAAAGATGGTTACGAAACGGACCTGTAGGGTAATGAGGAGTTTAAGGGTATCGATGTTGTTAGGACTTCTGTTCTCCTTGGAGAGAACAAAACTCACAAAGATAAGTGGTACCCAATCGATCGGGTGTCAACAGCGGAGGTGGGGAAGAGGTTCATATAATGGAATGGAAGGTGGTGGGTGGGGTGATGCCAGGTTAGACCGGCAGGGTGTTAAATGGGATGAGCGGTGATTATGACGAAGAGGTAGAGGCGGAGTCAATCCAAGGTCCTAGTTATCTGGGTTGACGGGCAGCCGACTGTTATGTATTTTGCAGCAGTTACTACTGGTGAATAGTCTGAAACTGACCGAGGCTAGGTGAGATATTCATAAATTGACGGTCAAAAGAGGTTTTATCCTCACCTGAGGTCATAAACCGGAGGCCTACTCAAAATGCTGAAGGTCGAGGCGACAAGGGGTAGGTAGGTAGGTAGGTAGATTACACGGCTCCGCAACATGTGGGGACCCTAAGGATCAGCCGGCAGCACAAGTTCGGTGGAGGCAAACGCGCAGTAGACCTTCCAACCCAACAAGTGCGAGGTATTACACTTGTACATAGAGTAAGTACATGTAATTACAGTACTATGATACATTACCATAGTGAGGTGGTGTACCGTTGTCTTGGAGATCAAAAACTTGGGAAGGATTTGAGTCGATGTCTTTGGATACACGTGAACACTGACGGTAGTGGTGCAAAGGGAACGGGAAATTAGAGACTGGCTACGTGAGAAGAACTGGAATGTCCTCTGTTTGATGAGTATGGCACCGTGTTAGCTAGACTGGAATCGTGTGAGACAAGGGACATACGAAGGAGAAGGAGACAACATTTACTGCATCGATGGAGCAGCAAGAGAGTGATGAGAGAACAGCGAACAGGTGCAGAGAGACGAAGTGTTTGATGACGTGTTCGCTTTGGGCATGACGCAAGAGCCATAGAGTCTAGACCCCCTATTGACGTTGGTAACAGTCAATGGGTACAGAACCGGAGATGTAGCCTCTACCCATGGTTCTGACAAGACCACATTGGTGACCATCTTGGGCATAAATTTGCACTTAAAGACAATTCCTTCGCAAACTCCGGCCTTGTAAAAATCCACTCGTACTCTCTGCATATAAACTACATTACAACCATATTGCCCCAGCTTCGTAAGTTTCAATATTACAGATAGCACGGAACATGTGTCCGTCATTCAAACAAAATCATGTTATATGTAACAGTGTAAAAGAGGTAATCGAAATAGTAACTTGAAATTAGACTCACCTATGTAAAGGAATGATGCACCCTCCTCTACTGCCTGTGCAACCAAATTTATGCGCAAGGTCAACTCACAACATGAGAGGACCGACTAAAGCAGCTGCCAACTTAGATAGAAAAGACAACGGGTGACATCGGTGGTGGAATTCCTCCACCTCCTCCTGCACCTCCCGTAACAGTAGCACCACTCTCCATCCCTGTCATTGCTGTAGTCGCACCACCACTGACACCACTACTAGTCTGTTTATTTTCTGACGCGGTGAACCGTGCCAGCCAAGATTATGTAATTAACGCCGCGCCCACATGATCAGCTAGGCAGACGTGTCAGTGCCTTTTTTTACATCTACCACCATCATCCACGTTCGTATTGCAGTATTTCACTTTCCTCAATGCCGGCGAGTACATATACGGCCCATTAAATATATTCTCTTCAACCTCCAAGCTTTTTTCCATATAATTTCCGCCCCGTTGGACCGATTCCCTAGGTGCCAATACGCTGAACCAAGTTGTATTGCGATGCGTACCAAAATGGACAAACGGGCTACACGATTATCAAGTCGAGCCTCTTCAGTTAGTGCTGAATCAAGAAGACCTGATTTTTATTAGTGGTACTGGCTGCGGGAAAGCGGCACTTTTCATCATTCCACTTGTTGTACATCGAGAGATTCTTGCACACCCTGAACTTTATCCTGTGTTCCCAGTCAAGAAGAATGTGGTAGTGATTGTTGTTACACCAACAAAGGGGCTCGCAAATAGTATTGTAAGTATTATGAGGTTATCTCATATACATACTTATCAATTTTATAGATCCATGAACTCGAGAAATTTGGTCTCTCCGGCCTTTCATACTGTCATGAAACACTTTCCACCTTTTGCATATCCAAAGGTTGATATATTGATGAAACAGAAGCATTGAACTCAGAAACGGTTCGTGGTCGGTACTCGGATGCATCGGGAGGAGGAGAGGGAATAGAAGGGATGATTGGACTTGACATATCGGTTCCTAGCCATTTTTTGCGCAACTTTCGAGGCCTTGAAGTAGAATTTGACATGATGACTTGATTTGACTACTTGATAGATGTCTTGAGCTTATACGAACGGTGTAACTGCTGTTGACGTGGTACGGATGAGTGTGGGAGAAGGGAATAGGCCGTGGGAACATATCCTTAATTATGTAAACTTG